>JABWIB010005907.1:18517-30732 GCA_016617825.1 Platyplectrum ornatum
AGAAATAGCCAACGCTGACCTGAAATGGAAGTAGGGATAGGGGAAGNGATACATGGTGCCTCTNCAAAAAGCNTCACAAAGGTATAAAAAAAACTAAGCAAAAAAAACTAAGCAAAACAACGAAGGCTTGGTAAGTAGTGGTGAGGGGAGAACAAGAATGAGTAAGAAATGAGGGGGAAATAGATAGGTGGAAAGCTAGTTAGGGAAAGATGTGGGAAACAAACAAGACAACAAGNGGAAGGATAGTGGTTGGGGACTACAGAGTAAGGCAACATCTGTGGAGCACAGTGTAAGTACCAGGAAGTATTCTTAAATAGTGAGTAGATGTGGGTTTGTAGTTCAGCAGGCAAAAGATCGATGTATGGAGACCATTTGGCACTAAGTCGGGCTACACCCATATCGATGTCAGGAATAGTAACTCGGTGTTCAATTAGGCACAAGAGGCTACTACGGATCGAACTGAACATCAGGTTCAGGGGGTCCATTGCTCGAGAATAACCTGTTTGGCCACCATCACTAAGACTGTCAGAAAAGGGGTCAATATCCTCTTCTGTGGGGCCCAGGTCCCAAACCCCAAAGTCACAGCACAGTAGAGCCGCTGGATCTCGTAGGAGCCGTAACTGAAATGACGTGTTGAGAAAGCTGATCACCTTGTTCCAGAATTTTGGGGCATGACCAGTATGCTTGTAGAAAGGAGGTGAAGGGAGAATTGCATTTCAAGCAATGTCCAAGGTCCGAGGGAACCATGTGATGACTTTGCAATGGGGCCATATACATTTAATGTAGAGTGCAGGGACCTCCTGAAGCTGTGAGGAATGTAGGTTCAGAGTGTCGAGATGATGATGAGAGGGGAGGTGTGTAATTGAAGGAAGACCAAGAATCTCTGACCGCCATTTATGAAATACAATGTGCCAATGTTTGTCCCTGGCGGACAATAATAGGTCACCTTGAAGATGGTGGGTTTTGTAAGGTTGAGATATCGCTGAGGAAATCAATTGCATCAAGAAGTCCATGGTAGGAGGGGTAAGAAAAGGTGCAGGCAGAGTCTGGGCATAATGCNGTTGTTGTAAATACATATAGAAGTTATGATGGTGCAGGTCATATCGTTCCCTCAGAGTCTGAAAGGCAAGGAGCCTACCTCCTGGGTCAAATACATTGTGTATTGAAACAATGTCATTCATCCTCCAAACACGAAAGGTAACATTATCCAGGCTGGGCAGGAAAACGGGCTTACCCCAGCTAGGGGCATAATTGGAGTGTCTCGTATCAATGTGGTAACGTCGGTTAAGCCTGTACAAAACATGATAGGTATCTTTAATCAGAATATTAGTAAGCAGAACTGTGGGTAGCACTGAGCACNGGCATAGTAATAGAGCAGCTGGGGCATAAGGATGGAAGAGGGCCTCCTCAAGATATATAATCAATAATATATCTGAAATAAACTGCAAGAGTGAAGGTTGTAACATCCGGGATCCTCATGCCCAAGTAACTGTAGTGTGGCTTAACAAGCTTTGGGTTTCTTGGCACGCCATAGGAATTTGGAAAATGCCTGATTAAGGGGCGTACATCTGAGGGCAAGAGTCTCAGTGGGAGCATTTGCAGGAGATAGGACAATTTCAGGAAGGTCATACTTTTTAGGACACCCACACGGCCAAGGAGCAATAGAGGGAGATAAAGCCAGTTATGTAATTGTGTGAAAATGGACTAGAAAACAGGGGTGAAGTTAGCATGGTACTGATCGGAAGGAGAAGGCATAATGCAGACCCCCAGGTATTTNATACTACTCGAGGTGAACTGGAACCTGGAAGCAGCCGGAGGTAGGCAGTCAGGACGGGTCCCCACAGGCAATGCCATGAGCTTCGATTTCAGAGAATTCACACGGTACACAGAGAAGGAACCAAATTGGGTGATTAAAGAAATTATTGCTGGTAGAGAGGTGGAAGGGCAGGATTCAAAAAGCAGCATATCGTCTGCAAACAAGGCGACCCTGGCCTCCCTGCCATTAATGGAGATGTCAAGGTCGCAATGCAGAACAACAGCGAGTGTTTCCAAAGCAAAGGCAAAAACCAATGTAGAGGGGGGCATCCCTGATGGTCACCTAGAGCAATAGAAAATGTCGGGGAGACATAGCCATTACTGGCAACACAGGTAGTAGCAATCTCCCAATAGACCTCCCTTTTTCTCCCTCTAATAGCTGTTAGGGGGGGATAACAAAGATGGTACATATGGGAAGACTAGCATACTTATCAAAATGAAAAGACATAAAAAAAGTCATAAAATAAATATAAAAAAATAGTTCTTAAAATCCCAGTAGTATTCCTTCTTTGCATGAAACACCACCACTGTCCATTTCATACTGCCGCGGACAGGAGCATGCACAAGTGACTTGTCTTGATGATCTCACAGATCATCGTGGGAGCTCGCACGACAGGTAAGGGATAATAAATCATTTGATCAAANTAGCGAGACCCGTAGTGAGGAGACGCTAAATATCTAAGCTAATTTACCTTTAATGTCCTTTCATCCAGTTTCCAGTTTATCCATATATGTTCTGCTGAAACGTTAAAATTGAAATTGCAGCATTGTGGTGTTATTGCCAGTGGTTATTNCGATAATTCATGTAGTAATCTTGATACCAAGCTGCCCTAAGCCATTTTTAGTTTTTGACAAAAAGTGGGTGTTTGTGAAAGGGGTTTAAACTTACTGCCTCTTATTACATCCTGATCACAGTGGGGAAGATATTAATGCCATATTATTCAAGTCTAGTACTATTTTAGAGGTNCAAATCCACAAGTGTACCGGAGTGCTAAAGAACACATTTATAACTTGATTATTCTTTCCACGGCAGGAATAAATAAAATTTAATCCAAATGGTGAATTACTGACTAAGCTATTCTCTCTTTTTTGAAATATTTTTCAATATATCTTTACAACAAGGACAAACTGTCATTTGCTGTCTTCTCATGTCTTCTACACTGCCTGCAAGGTTTATATTTCCTAGTTGCTATTGATTTTGTCATAAAAAAGTGACTTTGATAATAGCTTAGCCAGAGGGATGCATGGCTTTTTTTCAATTCTTCCTCAAACTTGTTGAGAGCACTTGAAAAGACAAACTTCGAGTCTATATCTTTTGCCAGCTGCCTTAATAAGGATNATTAAAGCTTTTAAACCAATAAAGCATTATGCAAAGGCAATATAATCATTTTACAATAAGGCTGCATTAATATGTTTCTGTTCAGACAGATTATTATGTAATGTAAAAATGGACCTGAGCAGGGCTGTAGCTGCATAAAGGCACACCATACATGCACCTTGCAGCCAGGAGGTTAAATCATTCAGTGGGCGTGTGTGTGTGTGTGTATGTGTGTGTGGGGGGGAATAGGAACTACTACACTGAAGTCTGATAATGACTGAAACCAGTCAGGTGGGTATGCGGAGAGCATAGCTAGGTTATATATATTACCTTTAGCATACCTCCCAACTGTCCCAGTTTCAGCCGGATTGTCCACTTTTGCTCGCTGTCCCGTAGACATTATATTCTGTCCCGATAATGTAAGTTAGTTCTGTAAGCTACAATTAGCATTAAAGTTTGTGGATATTGTTCTGCAGAAGGTTATGTATGAGGTTCGCATGGGTCACTTCGCATGCTGGCCCTTTTGCTACTCACACTTGGATGGGTTGGTCATCTTTTGTCGGTGTAGTTCCTAGTCCCCCAGAAAGTTTAGGCTTCTTCAACAGTTTTCACACCCAGAAGGGTGTCGGGAGTCGGGTAGGCCTCACGTTCAACTTGCTGGTCCTATAACTTTTCCCCATTACTGTATTTTGAACTATGTGAACTATAGTCTTCTGGTGTGACAATTTGGTTGTGGTCAAGGACATCAATGGACAAAGGTCCTCTTGCTTTAATGCTATTCGGTTGCTTTTTGTTTGAAATTTAACATCTCCTGTCTTGCTAAGTATGTCCCTGGGATTGAGAATACCATTGCAGAAGCGCTCTCTCTGGGACACTGGTCTAGGTTCGGGAAGTTGGCTCTGGGGGCCTCTTTCACAGGATTTTCATGCCCTTTACATCTTTGGCAGCTTGTGAATCCAGCCTAGAAGCCCTGGCAAATGCCCCCCTGGCCCTGGTNACTTTACGGGTCTATTGTTGTGCATGGTCTGAGTGGGTCCATTACACAAGTCTGCAGAATGCCAAAGGTAAGTCCTATTTAGATATGGCAGGAAGTGGCAGTTTGCGGGCTAGCATTTCCTAATTTTTGGTGGAGATGACGCACTTTTTCATGTAGAAGGGTGTTCCAGATTTTACGGGTCTTTCTTTGGTTCGAAAGTTCATGAAAGGTTGGGGCAGCAGTTGGCCAGTTGGGAGAGGATGTTCAGTGTCCTATTGATGCCTATTTAGCTGGCAAGGCGCTTGCTTCGTACAATCAAGACTTTGGTGTGGTGGAAGTCTGCCGTATGTTAAAGTGTAGCACTGATTTGGTAGTTGTGGTGTGTTGGCTTTTTCTTATTTGCTCATTTTGGGGGTCTCCCCAAGCTTGGGCACACCTAGGGCTAGCCACTTCCCTTTGGGGGGGCACTGAGGGATTTTCTTCCTTTTTTGTCCTCCCAGTAAAGCATGGAGTAGCTTCTGCCTTGGAGGTCTTCGTGGGGAGTTTCTTATTACTATTAGGTGTGCTAGAGGCCGGGCGTCTGCCCCCCTCCCCCTCTATCTTCGTTTTGGCCTATCTGTTGTTTTTTTTTACAAGAAACATGTAGCTCTGAATAGCACAAATACAGTGTGTGCAGACTCTGAATCAGGTTCAGCACTGGGACAACTATTACTATAGTATGATCCCTCATGAGGGAGTAAGAACCATGAGGAAAGCTAATCCTGATAAGTAAGAGGACTGAAACAAGAGACTGTATCTCAATGGGCTTGTAGGTTATAAGCTTGGGCTCATGGAATGAGTTGAGAGGAGCATAAAGAACAGTTGTAGAGTGGCGGTTGCACTTCTCCTCCAACAGATTGTATTAAAATAAGCGAACATGTAAATTCATAGACAACATGGCGACGTTAATAATGAAGGATGCATTTAGTAACGATTCCATAATTTTGGATAGTCCATTGTGCAGGATCAGACACGGAAGTTTTGTTTTAAAATATTTTGGTGGGAACTTTCACTCATGACACATAATTAGCTCAAACTAGAAATGGAATTGGATGATTTATCCATTCCAATAAAAATAAAAAATATAACTATTAAAAATATTTATAATGTGTAAAATAAACTTGTCTGTATAAATCTTACACACAGAACTCAATATGAATCAGAAAAGGAATAAATCAATAATAAAATTACCCTATTACCATGAGTGGCTACATTGTCTGTTGTGCAGTTGTCTGTATCTGACTAATTTGTAATAGGGAGAATGAAAGCAGAATTCAGGGTTAAAATTACACATATACTGTGATATATATCTATTAACATATTCTGTTTTTCTATAAAGCAGCATGTGATACAGATATTTTAAAAGCTGCCATATAAGATTGTTGTCAAACGTCAAAAGTCAAATAAATGTACCTGACCTTTTCAGGTGAAAATAATAGATTTAAGTCAGTTAGCAGTTTTTTCAGCAGCCGCTATATTATTGAAAACACAACAATGACACTCATTTCTTACTGATGTTATTTATACCATAGGAATTACTGAGAAGTAGATCAGCCTGGTGTTAACAGAGTTAAATTGTGAAAATACTCTATATAGAAAAAGGCCATCAAGAGTTTCAGAAACCTGCTCTTTAATTTGCTTTCTTTCTGAGTAACTGTGATCATGATTCTAGTATATTTCCTGGCAGGGAAAAGTGCACATTAGTAATAGAGAATAATTTTACTTTGAGATGGTCCACATCAAACAGTTTCTCTATTCTGTATTGCAAACAGGTTCTCAGACAAATTTTATTCTCTTATGTGTCAGTGATCACCCTAATCTTGCGACAAAGGACAGGGAGTNTGTTGTTAAGAGTTCTTAGACACTGGCATCAAAGTGGGTTGTGCTAATTCATTTTGATGTATTACATTAAAGCCTTTGTACCTCTGTTTTATTTAGAAAAATTAGCATATATGACAGGTTTATCTGTCTAATAGAAATGTAGCCTTATTTATAACTGGTGATCTTTTGTTGCTGAACTTTTCTGTTTACCTGGTACTGTTATATACTGAAAACAGTCAATGGAACTATGTGGGTATGAAGTAAGTAGATATACGTAATATGTATGGATTTGCTTATCCAATTTGCTGAAAGAAGCAGGGCAACAGTTGGGTATAGTCTCCCTTTTCCTTGAGCTGATGCAGAGTTGAAGATCCACATGGTTGTAAGGCAGATGCACTGTGGAAATGAGCAGTGAAAAATGCATTGCTGCCCACCATCCTATCTGCTCATCTGACTGCAATGCACTATTAGAATAGGAAGTTCCACAATATTTAAAAGAGAAAAGGCGACTAGTAAGATACCTGTGCATCCGCCATACGCTTCTAATCTTCTCTGCTGCCATAATTTACAGGGTAAATTAGGCAAAGTTACATAATTGTTTAATTATGCTTAGGTATTTTTTTGTTTTGTCCGACACTGCTTATACCAAAATATAACAAATGACAATGCTATTTCACTCATTTTTATCAATATATCGCAGAGTACCATTTTNCAAACATATACATATGTAACCATGATTTCTATGGTACTATTATAGATACACCATCTCAATATCATACCTCCCAACATTGGGCAGCGACAGAACAACAAATAGGCCCCGCCCCAGTCCTGCCCAAGCCCCATCACGGTCCTGCATTAGCTCCACCCCTTTTAACGCCGATTAGGTTTTTTTGTTACCTAATCGGGACAAACTGGGAGGCGGGAGGGATGGCGGGACTGTCCCACCAAAATNAGGACACTTGGGACGTATACAATATATTGAATCAACCACTCTAACAATGTATATAGC
The DNA here is from genome assembly GCA_016617825.1 of Platyplectrum ornatum. Classification (NCBI taxonomy): domain Eukaryota; kingdom Metazoa; phylum Chordata; class Amphibia; order Anura; family Limnodynastidae; genus Platyplectrum; species Platyplectrum ornatum. The sequence continues at coordinate 25,496 of JABWIB010005907.1, forward strand.
ACCATGTAGAGAAATCCTGAGCCTAACAAAAGCCGTATCTTGGGCTTCTTGATATAATCAAGAGNACTTTTTGGCAAACTATTTATTGAAAATCTGCGCTTAAACACTATGATCACAGAGGTTGTAAGTGTAATAACGTTTTGTTGTTGTAAAAGGGGAAATTATACCAATTTTGATAATTGACACCCTAGTAATTTATTTGCTCCTTTGTGAAATAAATGGACTACTGTATGTACTGTGTTAGTGAATCAGTACATGTAATATATGAAGATTGGATAGAGGAGTTCTGATTTTACATGTATTACTTTTATAAATAAACATTGTTACTGATATCTATATTGCTTTTGGCAGCAATATATAATGTTAAAATAAAAAAGAACTGAGAAACAGGCATATCAGAAATGGAATATTACTATTCATGAAGAGAAGACAACCTCTCTATGCTAAGGCAATGCACATTGCCATAGTTGCCTGGTCTTCTGCAGAGGATTCTCTTTGCGGGACCTGACTCGCAGCGAGCCTGGCAGCATAGTTTAGAATATTTAAAAAAAACTTACCCGCAAGGAGATTCGAAAGGTTTCCTCGTGGCCATCTTCTTACGTTCAGAAATATTTTCTTACCCATGCATTGTGCATACATGGCGCGTGCACAGTTTTTTTTTCAAGTATATTTATTTAATAAATTAATAAATGTAATTATAAATAAAAACTACCCCACCTTTGTGTGTGTATATATATACGGAGGGAGTAATAGGAGACGGAGAGAGGGAGGGAGTGAGGGGGGATGGAGGGAGAAATGAAGGATGGTGTCGCCATCCAATTAGGAGAGGGAATGGGAGGCACTTAGGTTGCTATAGCATGATGCAAAACCTCCGCTCCCAGCGTTTTTAAATAGGCGATCTGTTCGTTTTGGGGTGAAATGCAAGTTTTTCATGAAAAACTGGTACTATCACCTCTATTCGAATTTTATAAATAGAGCCCATAATGAGCCCATATTTGGTAACATCATATTATGATAAAAAAAATCAGGTTCTATCCAGTGTCTTGTGCTGAAACAATACAGCAGCCTTGCCATACTCTCCTCTTCTTCAGTACACAGCATGGTTGTGCTTGCACAGTGAAAAGGCTCTGTTTTTCTCCTGCTGCCATAGTCCATAGAGTTACTGACTATGCTCTGGTCACAGAGGTCACAGNTGGGCAGTACATTTTCCTTTGCCAGTATACTTTGTAAGTGCCATCCTGACATACAGATTTACGTTACTGGTTATGTGGATAAAATGGTATTAAATGGTATTCTAAAAAGTTATGGCTTTAAAAAGTAGTTACTATAAACATACATACTATTAGTTTTAATTCTATTGTTAAATAAAATGGGAAACATTAATATAATAATGTGAAAGATTATTTAATTTAGCATATTTTCTAAAAAAAATTATACACTAACACTCTATTTAAGCATTGTTAAAATATGTATTCCAGAGTTCTGAAACTTAAATATCCTCTCTCTATGCAGATGTATTCATTTAACAGATTGAGTGATCAGCATGGGGTGACGTCATGATGCAGCTAGCTGATGTTATAAATAGATCATTAAATATAAAATATTAATGTGACTTCAATTTCTTTTTAACATATTCAAGTATATTTTCCATAATTATAATATATAGATAGATAGATAGATACAGAAAGAGAGACAAAGGTATAGGCCTAAATTTACTAAGAAGGGACATTAAAAGTGTGTATGTTGTCCATAGCAACCAATCAGATTCAAGCTTGCAGTTTTATTTTACATACTNGAGAGTGTGAGCTTGAATCTGATATATANCTATATATGAATCTGATCATTTCTTATTTTCTTTCTTTCTTTTTTTTTTCTTTTTTCCTTTCTCTAATGAATTTTATTAACAAGTTTTTATGTAGTCCTATCAGATTATGATGAGCATTCCAATTTTAATGATTATTAAAACAATACTGGGTGGTAACATGCAGACTGGATAGGTGGGAGGGTACACCTCGCACGTTTACACTTTATTGGACACTGGGGATTGATACATAATAATAAGGGCTAAAAATCATGCATTTGACCAGCTAGTATGTATGTAAAATCTTTGTGTTTAATCATGTAACAATATTGTGAATAGGGCTGAAAAAAGTTAAGAATAAGATTGANGAATTTTGTAAACTTGTTTGAAGTTTTGAAGTTTGGAATGTAGAGGATAGTTTTAATGGGCCAGAAAAGTGCAGTTTGGGAGAAGTCTTGTCATTGAGAATCAGAGCCTCTGCTTAGTGTAGATGAGAGTTCTAGATCATGTGAAGATCTGAAAAAGCAAGCTAAACTCTATCACTGTATTCACCAAAAATTATTAACTTAAATCACACAATTTCAATTGTGTAAAATTGAGAATTGAACATGACAAAAATTCATAATTTAAATTTAAAATACGAATTTACACAAAAGTTCAACAATGGATTGGCTGAGTCTTTGTTTCCGTAATGGATAATAGTATTAACAGTTCTGGTCATCTAATTTGTAACACATTTATCAAATAGAAGAATCAAAAATGAATCTCTTTGGGTTTTCTGATTTTTGTGCACCTACTAGGCTAAACCAATTATAACACAAAAGTAAGTGTTTGAACAATGTTTCAAAAGTACAGATAGATTGCATTAACTGGAACTGTCTGATCAGTGTTCAAGTTCAATTCTAATTTATTATAAAAAAATAAAAAATGATAGCTGCTGTATAGAGGAGGACTTGGGTAGCCCCCAAAGTGAAAAATAGAAATAGTAAACCAAGTATTAACTTGGAAAGTATACAGTGCTATTAGGTATTAAANATTAAAACTAATGAATGTCTGACACATAAGAAATAAAAACAAGCAGTTGGTGATGAAATTAATTATTTTACTATATCAAATATCACTTAAACATACAATATNAATACATAACAAAAAATAAAATTAACAAATGATGTAATATATGGCCCAGACCTCAAAAATGGCTATTTGCATGTGCACGCAATTAACTGATGCCTCAAAAGGATAAAAATGAATGAAATTGATGAAATATTGATATAAAGTGAGTATTGAAAAATGTCTTGATAAACAAAAATTACCAGCAGAGATGAATTGTATCCAAATCTGGAGGCAGATACCTGGATTGCTGATAGAATAGTGGAATCGGGTATNGGGTATCCAAGTTCGGTCCCCGCCAATCGGTGCAAACAGCTGGCGATATTAATGTACGGTAAAAGGTCCAGGCAGTGATGTTTAAAAGGAAAAGGAGCTGTAATGTAATGTGATTCGTGCTAATAGGCACTTTTTCAAGCTTGTTTTCCCTTCTTATGTGTCAGCCATTNATTTCATNTATACTTTCCAAGTTAATANGTGGTTTACTATTNAAATACATAATGTAACGTATGTGTCTTCTATAGTCAAAAGAAGCCATTATTTTACTCTAAAAACCTTTAACAGTTCTCAAAGTATCCAATGCATAGGTCACCAAAGGTTGCACTAAATCTGATACCCATGTCCTTACCAGANTGTCTAAAAAAGAAAGTCTACAGAACAAAAGTTGTATAAAANCTTTTTCTTTTTATGTGAATGTTTAAATGGTACATCTTGAACATATATCAAATATAATAAATGTTTTTTTTAATGTATACATGAAATATAACGTTAATAAATTTAACAGAAACAGAGAGATAAAAAAGTAATACATTACACCATCCAGGGTCAGATTAAGGTTTGTGGGGGACCCTTGGCATCCAATTTACTGAGGCCCCTCTTTTCTCACTATTTTGTCTTTGCACCTATTTTCCCCTTGTATGCCCAACAAGCATGTTTTTGAATAACCCCCTAAATTACCCCCCATTTGAATACCGGTACATTTATTATTATTATATGATCGGTACCCTCTCCGGTCTTCTTTGCACTACCACGCAGGACTTTATTAAAATCTTCTGTCTCAAGCACACAGATCTATACATTACATAAGTCTAGATCAGTATGTATCAAGAGGTAATACCCATATGATATATTGACTAAGAGGGAAACACTTACCTGAGAACTTATTACAGCTGAAAATGTCATTGCTCTGCATTGCTCTGGATGGGTCAAAATATTTTCTGAGTTTATCATGGATCAGTTATCATGGATCTAAATTCCTTTGCAGTATGAAGCTGCATCCACAGCATTTCTTATATTGCAACATGTTGTTTTGATATTAATCTTTAATACTTATGCATTCTTTTAGCTTAGACTGCTCAGTTTTGCGCACTTCTGTATTTGTTTGCTTTTGCCTAGAACTTTTGGTTTTTTTTTTAACTATGTTTAAAGTATATAGTCATTAAAGTAGAGGGAGGGAGGGACCGCACCAGTTGTTTGTAGCAGAGTGCTGCTCTAATTGCACTAAATGATTTAAACAGTTACTAATGGGAGTTTGACCTATACTAGGTTCAAACAACAGCAGTGCAATTTTTAAGGGCGCACATCACATTAATGTAGGCACAAACATGTATGAGTAAGTGAGTTTGATTCTATTTTTATTTGTACCACCACAGAGACTTAATCCAAAAGTGCAAGTGCTTAAGAGTGCAAAAAAACATTTAAAGTGCATCTGTTAGACGAATTTCATGAATTTTTTAGCGCAGATTCAGTAATGGTTTTAGTGCGCCATGTTGCATTTGCAGAGCCCCCGGTTGTATCAGTAGAGTAAAATCCCCCAACAAGTAATACAATAATATAAATTACACCAAACTCATATATGGGTACAGTGAGCAGTTTGTCCCCACTTATGTTTTATAGCGTTAACATTTTTCCTGTCAGGGCGGGCAGGGATTAACCTTTAATTTTTTAACATTTACAAATTTTTTTTACAGGTTTTTATTCATCAAAAGTTGCCATAGTACTCACGGCAGTTACTATGTGGGCTATCGTGAATGAAACTAATGTGAAAATCGATTTTTAATGTTGGAAATATTCACATTAGTTTCATTCACAAAAGCTGAACATAGTAACTGCCGTTATTACTATGTCAGCTTTTTTAAGTAGAGTAAAAAAAAAATGTTTTTTTAATTAAAAAAACCCACATGGACACAATAGATTTTGTTTTTTAACTTTTTTAAATTATTATTTTTATTATTTTTTAATTATTATTTATTTTTATTATTATTTTTAATTTTTTACACAGATCCTGCTCTTATTCCTTCACAAACAGGCTACTAATAGCCTGTTTGTG
>JABWIB010005909.1:11661-37197 GCA_016617825.1 Platyplectrum ornatum
GTATAATATATGCTTTTCGCAGTGAACTGTGAGTTTAGGCACGGTGCTGCTGATGAAACACAATATATATGCTAGGTATGTTGTTACAACTATCCAACCATTTGCTGGTGTGGGCCGTTCATGACCATGTCCAGCTTCCGGTTAAAAGACAAATAACAGAATTGTAGCAATGTCGCATCATGCATATCTGTTCAACTTTGTCTTTTTCTTGGTATTCTCTCTGGTGACTTTTTCTATAGAGTAATCTGCAGATCTGTAATGATGAAATTAAAGAACAGGCTGATGTCACTCAAGAATAAACACATGATGAGTTTAAATGTCTATTGTGTGCCTTTTATAGGAAAGTTAATATTATATTAATATCATCACAAAAATCATATTAATACAATTACATTATCTTTCTTTTACTCAATCGCAAAACATTTTACTCACAAAAAGGACAAATAGTTGTATGCCTAGGGCCTAAATGTACTAAACTGNAGAAAAGTGGGGATGTTGCCGATATCAACAAATCAGATTTAAGTTCTCATTCTCCAGTATGTAAAATTAAACTGAGAGCTTGAATGTGATTGTATGTTATGATCAACATCCCCACNTTTCCAATTCCGCAGTTTAGTGAATGAAATACACTTGTGTCCCATAGGGTTTCTTTTTCTTGCAATGGTAACAGCCTGCTTTGAGAAATGGTTTTACAGGAATTNTTGGGAAAGTTCACACAAATTATTGCTGCACAATACTCTTTTTCTCTTAATCTGTATATAAGACATACATGTCCAATGTGCAGTAACTTTATTGGCACATTTATTCATCATGAATATCAGTGGTCAAACCGGAAATGNATAANTGGCGATATGAAAATACAAAATATAATAGAAGTCAATGGAGTTTTGAAGTTTTTCAGTTACAACAGAGAGAGAAGTTCCGGTAGAAGATACCCCCGTATACACCCCCACTTCGAGCCCTGATGAATATGGCTCACACTCTAAGAGTGTGAATAAAAAAATAAACCATAACAATACAGTAGAAAACATTATAATATGATTGAATAAAAACTGAAACACTCCATGACACCCCTGATAGTGGGGATTAGGCCCTATGTTTCTGCGTTCTGAGGTGTTGTTGTCATCTCTCTTCATTCTAGACCATACGCTCATGTCTGATCCTCCCCCCCCCCTGTTTTTATGTGTCCACCACTGTGGTGTTAAAAATACAAAGTATCTGAAGATGAGGAATTCAATCAGATCTCATTTTCATAGGAACTACATGGATGAGCGAAATTGTGGACATGATCTATGCTGGTGGAGATCCTGAAAAATGTCGGAGGGACACCATATATAATCGTGTACCATATATGGAAATGCAAATCCCAGAAATGTTTTCAGGTAACAAAGTATTTTTATAAAACAAAATATACTATTAATTATGGGTTTGCAAAAAAACAGCTGTCAAATATATTGGTCATTATAATATATAAGTTGTTTCTCTATTAGGTATACAACAACTTGAGGCCACACCATCTCCAAGACTCACAAAAACACATTTACCAATTCAGCTGATGCCAAATTCCTATTGGGAAAAAAAATCAAAGGTAGCTACAAACTTCCAGGATAGCCATATACAATATTTACCTGTGTACCTTTCACAATCTGCATATGAAAAGTAAATACAAAAGTGACCTTTATTTGAATTACAAGCAATAGGGTGTTAAGGTTCCACCACTACATTAGAATTNAAATTTGTCATTTATTGTTTCCATGGTATCAAATGGAAAACATGCAACCTAGCCTAATAAGTTTATGAGGATTTATGTAGCCTCAGTGGGGTATATTTACTAAGTGGTGAGATTGGAAAGTGAGGATGTTGCACATAGCAACCAATCAGATTTGAGATCACATTCTCCAGTGTGTAAAATGAAAGAGAGCTGAGAGCTTGAATCTGATTGGTTGCTATGGGCAACATTCCCACTTTCCAATCTCACTGCAATCTCACCGCTTAGTAAATATACCCCAGTGTCTCTAAACCACACCCATCTGACCTCCAAAGGTCAGTAAATCTAAAATGGTCAAATNGGTGGGGTCCAGGCCACCTTTCTTTCCTAAACCCCTACTGTAAAATCTAAATATATGCCCCCCGCCCTCCGTACCTTGCATACTCTAGGTATTATCGTAACATCTGGCACACGCTGGCAGAAAAAAATGAATTAACAAATCTATAGATCCAGTTCCACGTGCATATTTACATAGTAACATAGTAGTTGAGGTTGAAAAAAGACTTCAGTCCATCAAGTGCAACCTATGGGATCTCCTGCAATCCTAAATTTTATCATTGAAATTGATCCAGTTTAAATATACAAGACCTCCCTCCTGATTAAGGTACTAAATAACTTACCAGTCATAACCCTGAATACCCTTTACCTCTAAAAATTTGACTAACCCCCTCTTGAATTCATCTATTGATCCTGCCATCACAACTTTCTCAGGCAATAAATTCCACATCCTCACTGCCCTTACTGTAAAGAAGCCTTTCCTCTGCTGGTTGTGAAACTTCCTTTCTTTTAATCTTAGCGGGTGTCACGTGTTTACATAAAATAGATTGGAAATGACTGAAACAAAGACTCTAAAGATGTATATTTTTTGCAGGTTATATATGTTGCAAGGAATGCGAAAGATGTGGCAGTGTCGTATTTTTATTTTCACAAAATGGCACAAGCCTTGCCTGATCCTGGTCCCTGGGACGAATATATTGATAACTATATGAAGGGTTACGGTAAGAAAGCGATATATGGGTATATACAATTTGTACACCACAGTTTTACTGGTTTTATTTTTTGTATTTTTTTCTTTTTGCAGTGTGCTATGGTTCATGGCATGACCATGTGAAAGGCTGGTGGGAAAAGAGGAATGACTATAATATTCTATATTTATTCTATGAAGATCTAAAAGAGGTACAATTACCACACACTGCCACTTGTAAAGACATACAAAATGTTTACTGACCGAAATGGGAAAATCATTCTCCCGTTTCTCAAATCAATTCTCTCAAACAATTATCTGCACCATGTCTCACCTGTAATATTTCTCCTTTAATAGTGTCCAAAGACTGAAATAAGGAAGATTCTAGATTTCTTAGGAATAGAGATGAGCAACGATATACTGGAGAAGATTATTCACCACACTTCCTTTGAAGAGATGAAAAACAATGATATGGTTAATTATAAAACCTTACCCGATGATGTCTTAGACCAGTCCTCTACTTCTTTCATGAGAAAGGGTAACATATCCTCTTTAAATAACAACAATCAATATTGTTTTATGCCAGGCGTGTACCACTGTATGAGTACCACTGGTGGTACGCAAGTCACTTTCTGGTGGCATTAATGGTCACTGAGAAGGTATGTAAGGATCATAGAAATGCGAGAGAGTGATGAGGATAGAATGGGTTTGATCAATGGTTATGATTCTATCGTCTGTAACTGGTACACAACACAAAACTGTTTAGAACCACTGCTCTATGCAATACCTGAAGATCGATACATATTCAACACATATGACTACTTTTGGTTTCTAACTTCCAGGACAAAATAGCAATTTTCATCAGATAAATATAAACCAACAATAAGCTGCTGTATATTTCCCTGATGAAATATATATTGTGTGTTGAAATGTTCACCTGTGCAAGAGTGTAAAGTGGGCTAATTGGATGTCAGATTTGGCAGATCATTACTCTGAAGGTTGTGTACTGCAGAATGGCCTGCGTGAATCATTCACACATGCCATCACAGGCATACAGTGTCATGCGGACCAGGAGCACAAGCTGCTGCAAGGTAAATTATGTGTATGGCTGTGCCATCTCCAGTCTTATCTTCCAGGTATATATAAGGGATATCATCTAAGATTATAATAATGTAAGTGGGGTATATTAGGGTATGGGGAATGACACATTCAGTATATATATCTAATTGTATCTTAGCATACCCACATATCCTATAGTATACGCCATCTCAGACCCGTGATTTACCACTCAGGTAAATACATGTGGTATAATAGGGGTCTGAAAACAGTGCACTATACTCTACACTAATATTATGTACATATATTGTAATATGTGCCATTCCCAGGCTCCATAATATACTTCCATACCTCTCAACATTTAGGGGGCTCAACACAAGGCCCACCCATTTTTGCCATGACAATCAGAGCAACATTTTACATTTAATGAAACAAAAACACAAAAAACCCAATGCCTACCAGTTTATCCTTTTATCTGGACAAACTGGTAGGCAGGTGGAACAGTCAACTGAAAGCAGGACTCTCCCACTGAAATCCAGACAATTGGGATTTATGTACTTCATACTTTATATTGTGTGCCATCGTCACACCCTTAACATACCCCACATGTATTACAAGCATATGGAAAGCCCTCCCCTAGTAAAAGTACAGATATCTCCTCCCACTGCATATACATCCTGAACAGTGTCCAGAAGCTTGTACGAATTAAGGGAGGGAGTCAACTTGCCTCTCTGGCACATGCAGAGACCTCTGGATTTGGTCTAAATGCTTATTAAGTTGCATAGATTTCTTATTAATACAAAGTCATTTTGCAAACATATTTTCCTCTCCAGACTGTACTCAATTGTACATAGTGAAAATTGTGAAAACTCAATTATATTTATATAAACTTTTCTTTTTATTACAAAAGGTACGGTTGGNGACTGGAAAAACCATTTCACGGTTGCGCAGAACATAAAATTTGATGAAGACTACAAGAGGCAGATGGCACACACAGATCTTCACTTCAGGACAGACTTATAACACTTGAAAATGCAAATACAAAATATGGATGTCAATGTATGGCTTGTTTCAGATGAACACTCCTGGTGCCTGGTCTGCATGGGGAGGGAAGGCTTGGATAATGAACGTATTAGTTTTATTGTGATAATGGAAGACCAGTTAGTCAGTAATGTTTTCTCTATTTTTAACACGTTTTTGGATTGATAGCAGTAAATATTTATTGGGGTGTTATAGGACCTGATCCTGATTTAATAAGCATAATCGTTCTATTCCTAAATAACAGTTATATTGTCTTAATGCACTCCAATGGCACGGAAAGAACGTTACGCATCNGGATCCTTTAAGTACTACGCAGGCGGCACTATATAGAAGAGTGTAAAATCTATATGTAAAGTCCTCAGACCAGCACATACTGTACAATTGATAGTACTGAACTCCTGATCCATGTGTTCAGCGTTACAGCCGCAAGTCCCTGTACTGGGCATGTGCAGTGCGAATGCGTAGCATGTGGAAATCCCTTAACCTTATTAAATCAGGTTCAGACCCAAAATCACAAGGCCCTTTTGATAGTTTGCTTGTAGTAATGTAAGATTTGCGATCATTGAATCATGCAAGAAATATTTTATTCACATTCATATTTACACATTCATATTAAATTGCATGTATTTATGGAATGTCGTTATTCTCATATTTATCCTGTTCTGTATCATCTATAAGGAATTTGTTGCTTTTTGTGAAACTGTGCTACTAGTTCACAAAGCAAATAAACACGACTTTTACACTAACATTTCCATCTCTGCTCTGGGGCATCTATCTCCGTCATCTTTCTATAGATAGGAATTGGGGGAAAACCCATAACAGAGAGGTAATATGAAAAGCTTTTTGTGTTCCGGTGTTGGTGACTGAAGAAATGTAAATATATTTTTGGCATGCATGTAGGTTATTTTCCATCCTAAAACATAAATAGTAGCATTGACGTCTTGGAACAGTCACTTCCAGAGTGTGCTGTTCCAACAGCTGTTAACACAACCATGTGTAACTAACCCTGCAGTAAACAGTGGTTGTTATAAACAGATGATACAGACAGATGAAAACGTCTTCATTCCTTATTTGAATTTATTTCTCTCTGTTGCTTTTCTGCTTGTGTAGAATGTTATTATTAATGATCCTGTAAGAAATAAAATTACATCTAATATAAAACTGTCACATATATAGTAAGATCACTGTACTAAAACATTTATTAAAAGGGAAATTCCAAACAAAGAAAGACTTTTTCCTTTGGATAAACTGGTAACTGAATGTAATTTTAACAGACATATTCACCCTTCCTGTGCAGCCACCCTACGCTTATAGGGGGAATCACCTAACGCCCCAAAAAGATAAACTTTGATACACAATCAGTGTATCAGTGTCTGTGCAAGCAATAAAAAAATAAATAAAATTATATATAAGGAGGGTTTGCGCTCTCTTACGCCTTTTCTTCCTCACTAAAAGTTCACAATATCACTAAAAGTTCACTTTATAACATGGTTACCAACTCTCCCTGAATATGAGGGAGACTCCCTGAAAAGTGGGTGATCTCCCTGACTCCCTGAAGTGCTGGATAATCTCCCTGATGCTCATTCAGGTGAAGAAGACATTGTGTTATAATGATAGNTGAAGTGCTGGATAATCTCCCTGATGCTCATTCAGGTGAAGAAGACATTGTGTTATGATGATAGAAATCACACATTGTGTCCTATTTCTATACAGATAATGGAGTTACTGGTTCTCCTATTTACANCTATTCACAATAAATAGTGACAGTGATTATTTACTGACAATATAAGAAATAATAAACACTGATGCTGCTATTTATATTGTGAAATAGTTCTCATGGCAGAGCTAGACACACCCATGGGTGGGGCTATCCACAGGACACACCCCTTTGGTGGCACAGGTTACACCCCTTTTGTGAAGTGCCTGTCACAATCTCCCTGAAATCCATTTGCAAATGTAGGTAACCATGCTTTATAGAGTCCTCCTCTTAAGATGCCACTTCTCCACCACGCACACCAATTCAGTACATGGGGAAATATAAACAATAATGTGTTCCTAGTGAAGTCTGTTTTCATATGGTACTATAATATACAGAGAATAGGTATCGCACTGACATTTCCTCCTCTTGGTAATCAGCTCATTAATGGGTTGATGTTCCTTGGTTTCCCCCGAACTGCTGCTGTCCTTCTCCTTTTGATGTGCCCCAAAGAACAAAAGATGGAGAGGATAGTGAAGCCTGTTTAACCTGCTGGTTAGCACACTGTATAGTAAAGACTTTACAGTGATCACAATCCACTCAGCTGGTTGCACAGGGTCGCTGGTAAGCTGCTCAGGTGGGGTCTGGCCCTCCAGCCATATACCAGGGAGGTAAGGAGCAGCAATAAGCAGTAATGCAGAAATGACTAGCAATGACTGGCCCAGATACCTATTCTCTGTATACTATAGAATCATATGAAAACAGACTTCACAAAGGACTCACAAAGTCCCAGGTGGCCAGGCCCCCCACATAACGCCAGGACGTCGTGACATCATGACGTCACTGCGGGAGGCCAGTGGGCCTATTTAAACTTACATAGACGCCAATAATGGGTTGGCAGATTTTAGTTCCTCCCTCATGTGAGTTGGCTGGCTGTGTGGGGGTGGAGGGTGTGGTTAATGCAAATCACACCAGAAGCCCTGCCTCCATACATTCTATATTACTAGGTGGGCGTGGTGTCATCAAGCCCTGTCCATTCATAGTAGCGACCAGGGCCGGAGGCAGCGATTTACATTACATCACTATATACCAAAGAGTACATTGTGGTATTGAAACGCGTTAGAGGTATGTGCGCTGTGCTGCATTGATCTTCCACCAGGTTGCCTGATCCTTGGAAGGACTATTTAAAGGGGCTCCTTTTAAAGTCACTTAACATCAGACCAGGGACGTATTGTGAACTATCTGTATTGCCGGCAGGTTGGGAGTAGATGGCAATGACATATATGGTTTTTTAACAAAGTTTTATTAAAGTGTTTGAAACCTTGCTGTTGGAGCCTTTATAGCTGAGAGCTTACTCACTGTCTCTATCCCCTATCGGCCTGATGGTCAACCTGTGACACTCCAGATGTTGTCAAACTACAAGTCCCATCATGCTTTGCCAGCTCATGCTCAGCTCAGTATTCCAGACTCCTGGCAAAGCATGATGGCACTTGTAGTTTGACAACATCTGGAGTGTCATAGGTTGACCATTACCTATCATAATCAGGAATAGCATCCATCCCATCCACCAATTACTTGTTTCCCAGATAATAAGACCTACCCTGAAAATAAGCCCAACCCTAAAAATAAGCCCCAGAAAATTCCCCAGTTTGTAAAAAAAAAAAAAAAAAGCAGGAGTGAGGGGAATGATGGGGATAAAAGCAGAACTGTTTATATAAATCTTAGTCATTGTTAATTAAAATAAGACACACCCCAAAAATAAGCCCTAAGGTGTTTTTTGTATGGTTTTTTGTTTCAGGGGAAACACAGTAATACATGAATTGTTATACCATTCAAGAGGTGGAGAATCAGGCATGATTTGCACACATCACCACCCCCATCATGTTAGATATTGGTCTCTCCCGGGAGAAACCAAATGTATATGGCCAGCTTTATTCTCAAACTCTGGATCGGTCCCAAAAAGTTAGGAATTCTATGTAAAGCGCATAAATACTCAAAGCCGGCCAAGGTAATAATGAGGAGCCGTGACCTTACAATTTGTTGCTCCACATCATCATCTCACATAACATGACAAGGTGCCTGAACTGGAAAACACATGAACACAAGCCCAGACACTTACACTGCGCACTGCTATCATTTATTACTCTTCATTTTCATCCTCATAAGCCATCTTTGTTTAGCACACATTATTTCCCCTGTAGCCCCAGCAACCTGGCTGCCCTCCACACATTCCTAGCAGTTAAGGCGGGAAAGCAGCTGGGGCATCAGCTGAGGTAACGCGGCGCATGCGCTCTGCGAACTCCCAGTTGCTGGCTCGTGGAAAAGAGGGAGGCAGCGCCTCCACAGCGAGGCTTGGAGCGCAGGCGGCATCGTCCGATTGGCTGATGGCGGCGATGGCTCCGTGACGTCAGCTTCCTGGTGTCTCTGAGTTGGAGAAACAAGAAAACGGGAAGTGGAGGGGTGAGAGATCGTGAACACGGTAAGCGGCGCCGGTGTGTGCGGTAATTACTACATAGACACTTCCTGCGACATAGGTCTCATATAAGTCCGTTAAATAAAGCACGTGTATCTTCTCATGCTCTCTTTATGTATTGAATGTGCCACATGTATCTGTATACTGTATTATTATGATTGGATTATATGTTTTAATGTCTGCTTGTGTCTTCTATGGAGCTTTGCATTCTCTAATGCAGGGGTAGGCCAACCTGCGGCTCTCCAGGTGTTGTCAAACTACAAGTCCCAGCATGCAAAGCATGCTGGGACTTGTAGTTTGACAACACCTAGAGAGCTGCAGGTTACCCACCCCTGCTCTAGAAAATTGCTTTACCCCAATATACCACCCCCTCTAATGTACCACTGAGTCCCAGCATGCTTTGACTGTATAGACATAGTTGATACCTGGCAATGCATGCTGGGACTTGTAGTCCCCGGAGAGCACAGGTTGCCCACCCCTGCCTTGGTGTCTTTTCCATGGAGAATCTGTCTGTAGGCGTCATTAGAGAAGCTCTGTGTGTAAGGCATAATCTGTTCGGGTTGGCAACTGTAAGTTGTAAATTTTTATTTTACTTTTATATCATTCAGTGCAATTAAATCTGCGGCTGATCCAGAGTTTGGAATTAAGTGCAAAACAGGTGCAAGTGTAGATGTGGGCAAAACCAAACACCGAACTGCAGGGGAGGAAAGTATAAACTATAAAAACAGAATTAGAGTTGAGAGGTGAAGTTTCCCAACTCAACTAATGTACAAATTAAGTATTACACTATGCAGTGTGTGAGTGTTTTCTCTGCATGCCATAAAATGAAAACTCGCATGCATCCCTCACATTGCAACATGGATTAGCTCAGTTCTACACTTGCACCTATTTAAAAAAGTGTAAGTGCACCTGAATCAGCCCCTCTGTGTTTTAGCTTTATTAGCCGCTGGTTTGGACCGCATGCTTCCTATTAATAGGGGGTGGTAATCCTGTGAGGGTAAGCTCAGGCCGTTGTCTGCTACTACTTTACTACTGTCATTATGATTTTTTTCTTTAATGATAACATACATTGCTTTAATGTAATGACATATCAAGTCAATAGCCTTGTTAAGGACATTAAAGATAAAAGGGTACTTCCTCACCTACCACAGGTATGTTCGGTCGCTTTGAACTGGTGCCGCTCCAGCCCCCGGGCTCCAAAAATAAAGAGACAGGCACGTGTCTCTTTAGGGGACCCTTGCTATCCAGCCATAGTAGCCACAGGGAGATCCGACCACGGGAACAGGAGCGGTGCCGGTTCAAAGCCGCCCCCTCATCCTGGAGCCTGCCCCAATGGGGGATTTTGCACCGGCTTTGAAAGGGGGCGCTGCTCCAGCCGTCGTGTCCGATACGGAAATGGGACCCATGTTTTTAGAAGAAACTGTGATCCATCATCCTAGGGGGGGGTGAGAAAATTATATGTAAAATGAAAATAAGAGATCGCATCTGATTGGCTGTTACAGGTAACATCTCTCCATTATCTTGTTTTGTACCTCTAGCCCGTAGTTTAGAGATGTAACAAAGGTGATTTTTTTTTTACTGCCTTCTACACCAGCATGACATGGAAAGTAGATGGAGAGCGCAATGATGGAATTTATACGTTTTAGTAAAAAGCCTGGAAGATTAAAGGATCAACAGATGAGTAGGAAGTTCTGTGTTCAGGTTCAAGACTGATGGCAGGATAGGGATATAAATAGGCCTGGAGTTGTTGCTGGGCAGATGGCATTGCTTTTAATGGGAAAAGAAAGAATGTACTTAAGGGAGATTGGGGTAGGTGGAGATGATAGAACTGACCATGGACAATAAAAGTGAAGCAGAAGAGGGTAAGTAAAAAGGTCAATGAAGAGTCAGGGGTTGATTCAGAGTTGCACTTACACCTTTTTTTTAGGTGCAAGTGTAGACCTTAATAAANTCATGTTGCAATTTGAACCTTATTTTTATTACATAGATATTACACAGAGAACTCACAAGCAATACTGCTTTATGTTTAATTTACATTAGAGTTGATCTACTAAAAATAACTTTTCAACTATTACTCTGTTGTCAGTGTTTTCTAGCACCCCTGGACCTTACACCTGTTTTGCCCTTACTCNGAAAACTATTTTGCAGAGGAGCTAAAATGAATGTCAGTGTTTGCATGCAGGGAGAATACTAGCTGCACTGTTACTGCTCATGTGATGCTTTCCTTTTAAATCACATTAATAGACAAATAGTTTTGTTGCTTTATCAGTAGTGAATGAAATTCACTATTTTTCTCAAAACATTTTTTTTTCTTGTTGTTTAGATGGATGGAAGTGGAACTTCACCACCATCAGCAATTAATGAATATTTGCTGCGCGGCAGCGTGTCTTCGTCAGGGACACGGTGTATGTATAAATTAAATCTGTCATGTTCATAGAGGGTTTTCAGTGCTGCAAAGGGGGAGGTTGTCTAAAACATCAATCTTCCCATATTGTGCATGTGAGTGTGTATTAGTTCTTAATTTAGAAGGTACAAAAATAATAAGGTAGGGAGGAACTGGCCTCCACTCGCCCGTACAGGGCAGGGATTTGACAATGGAGCTCCAATTGCAGTGGAATGTAAACAGGGTCAAGTAATTACAAGAAGGAGGTTAATAGTAATAGTAAGTGGGGAAGCACTTTATATATATATATATATATATATATATATCTATCTCCAGTGGTCGAAGTGGAAATGTAGAAGTGAGGGTATGGACATTCAGAAGTGATGGTATGGAAACACTGAATATAATAGAAGTCAATGGAGATTTGTAATATTTCAATTACATCAATGGGAGAAGTGCCGGTATGGCATACCCCCGTATACACCCCCACTTCGAGCCCTGTATATATATATATATATATATATATATATATATATCTCCATCCTGAAATACTACTAGTTTCTTTCAATTTAGCCTGCTGTGTTCTGCAAATGATTGCATAGAAAAATATCCACAAGTGCTGTGGCAGGTGTAAGGGGTTTAATAGTATGACATATAGTTAGGGTGAGTATATGTTTGCCAATTCCAATGTTTGCTAATTCCATTATCCTTATAAGTGGGAAATAAATAGAATTTGCTCCTTTGCGAGCGATGGGGGTAGTCTCCCAATCTGTNAATGTGTGTGGCTGTAGCTGATTCTGTGATTGGGTCTTAGGTTTCAGGTCGCTAGCTATTANTACTCTTGCTTGTTTGCATGGAGAGAAGGCTTATCCAAAATAAATATTGATATATAAACCATTTACACCTTTTCTCTCCTCAGCCATGGATGTCATTGTTTATTTAATCAATGATGTAGCGATCCCGCTTACAGTGGATGGTCTTTCAGTAACAACTGCACATGAGCTACACAGAATCATTCGTGATTATCTCCATCTCCCTGACATTGCTCAGGAAGTGTTTGCGTTGTGGCTTATCTCTCCATTCCTAGGTAAGTAGCATTGAAATGAACCGTGGCATGTCATATAAAACTCTCTTGTCCTGGTGATGTTTGTCTTCATGGGTTTTTCTTTTAGAGGTGCAACTTAAACCAAAACATCAGCCATATAAAGTTTGCAGACAGTGGCACGACCTCTTGGCACGTTTCACAAATTGTTCAGCTGAGGACATCCAGCAAGGTAAATGACTGCAGTTAATGGGGTTTATGAATCCGCACATGCTAAAGGCAAAAAACATGAACATGTTTAGAAATACTTTTCTTGCTTTACCATGCGCTCTATAACGAATTTCCATTTAACCCATAGCAATCAGATTTGAGCTCCCATTCTCAAGTATGTAAAATGAAAGCTTGAGAGCTTGAATCTCATTGGTTGCTATTAGCAACATCTTCACTTTTCAAATCCTGCAGTTTAGTAAATAGAAGGACACTGATTTGGTGAATAATTACACATCTGTTTAATTGTTTTCCCATTTCAGTTTAAAATGTTAATATCCTTGTTGTTTTATAATTATTGTTATATGTAGATATTTATAGGTGTGTTCTTATTTAGGGTGTAGCTAAACATAGGCTATAAATTGTAATTATAGGAACCGTTTTATGACCTGTGTTCCAGTCAATTTTGCAGTGTTGCAACCACTTATATTTCTCCTGTATATTCTTTTACTCAGACGAACCATCTCTTCAGTTCCGGCGGAATATTTTCTTTCCGAAAACAAAAGAATTTCTGGTACGTTTAGAATTTTGTTTATTATGTTTAGTAAGTTATGTTCTTTAACATTGTTATTTTTGGTGTTAATATTAATACATACAAGTTTTATACAAAAGTAACATAATTAAAACATACGTAGTTGTAAAGCATGTTATCTGCACATTGGATTGGATCACAACGTACTGAAGAGTGGGTAAAACCACGTTGAATTGCAGGGGAGTTAATTTCATTAGTTGCAAACAGTATTAGAGTTGGGAGATGATGTTTCCCAGCCCAAGGGGTATATTTACTAAGCCGCGAGTTTGCAGTGGGATTGGAAAGTGGAGATGTTGCCCATGGCACCCAATCCGATTCAAGTTCACATTCTCCAGTGTGTAAAATGAAACTGAAAGCTTGAATCTGATTTCCAATGTCACTTCAAACTCGCTGCTTAGTAAATATACCCCCATGTCTAATAACAGTGTAACAGTAACGCTGGTCAGTATCTACCATGTTTCCCCGATAATAAGACCTACCCTGAAAGTAAGCCCTACCCATAACTAGGGGAATAGGGCTAAAATAAGCCCTACCCCGAAAATAAGACCTACTAAAACGGCGTGTCTGCACTCTGCAGACACGGACATCTCTACCCTTTCAGAAGACTGAAGTCCCTCATTCCCCCCACCCTTGGGAGGGAGGAGTAAAGACTTCAGTGCAGTGAATTGAGTGGATCTCTGCATGATGAGCAGCATATGGCTAGGATATGGATATAGAATAGATACAGATATATATGTATGGGAGGAAGAAGGTGCTTATGTACAAGCTGACTGGACCTGTGGTGACTGTTGCTGCTACACATGTGACAGCAGCTATCAACAGGATTAGGGAAGTTTGGACCACACTCCCCCTGTAAATCCTGTTGATAGCTGCTGTCACGTGTAGCAGCAGCAGTCACCACAGGTCCAGTCAGCTTGTACATAAGCACCTTCTTCCTCCCATACATATATATCTGTATCCATATCCTAGCCATATGCTGCTCATCATGCAGAGATCCACTCAATTCACTGCACTGAAGTCTTTACTCCTCCCTCCCAAGGAAAAATAAATTATTCTCCCTGCATGCACACACTGACATTCATTTTACCCCCCCTGCAATTCTACATGGTTGAATGTGCAGAAGTATACTGTGCTGACAGCTGTATGTCTGTGTGCAAGGGGCCCTTTGTAGATAAATCTAGAGCACACCAGTTATTGCACCTGCCTCTTCCATGGCCATGTAACCTATATAATCATACAGATCTCCAATGAAGAAATATTGCAGCTGTTGTATGAAGAGGCCAAGTACAATGTCTTGGAGGGCAGGTACCCCTGTGATATGGAGGATTGTGAAGTATTGGGTGGTCTNTCCTGCAGGCTGGAACTTGGACCATATAACAAAGAAATGCATACACCATCTACATTAAGGTATTATATTATTTACATATTACTATTTTTATTATTTTTTTATTTTAACCTTTTATATCATTGCATGGGATATGACACACTACTCTATTAAACGTGTCTTGAGGCTAAGAATTGCGCATTAGAAAGTAAGCTTTTGTCTGCATGTACGGTTCATCTTCTGATTGTTGAAACTGCACCTGTCCTATTCAGTAGGTGTAAGCATTCTATGTGATTTAGCCTTAGTTGAATGTATTTTGAGACCAAATTTCTCTTCCGTTGAAGGATTGTGCTAAAGATATTGACAAAACAATATCTGTATTCAGGTGGAAAGACTGCATCAGGTAGACATTCTTTGGTTGCTTTTGTAAAGACAGAAGGCAGTGGACTGTGAAAATAAAAAACACTGCAATAAAAAAAGCTGTTTGAGTGTCTAGTGTTATGTACACAAATGGTTTCATAGTTTATACTTGTCTATAGTAAAGTGAGACTTGATGCACAAGACTGTTGCTTTAGAACATTTTTATTATTTCTATTTATGATTTTTTTTTTCTTGCTGTTTCCCTGATTTATTTATTTTTTGACAAGATAAAACACCATAGGGCTTATTTTCGAGTAGGGCATATTTTAATTAACAATGACAATGAACCCTCCAGTCTTGCATTTACTAATTTATGCCCCCGTATGCAAGAGCTGAACCCCCCAGATCCCCGCCTGCACGCGCCGTACACACCCTTATGCCCGGCCTATAAACGTGCATCAGTAGGTCCTCTATGGCATGTGCAGTGTAATCGGCTGGGGATCCGGTGTCGCTGGCGAGATGTTTCCCTGTTCTTGTCTTGCTTGCCTGTTCTTGTCTTGCCTTATACAGAGGCTAATGGAAGGTTTCTACTAATAAACAACTAATAAAGATGTGATGACTGGATGAGTAACAGCTGCATCCATTTCAGGTGGGGGCTGGGGGCATTGTAGTCTACAGTAGGGCATGGACTGTAAAAATGGGGATTTCTCTAGGGCTTATTTTCAAAGTAGATCTTATTTTTGGGGAAACACGTTATATGACATAGAAGACACTTAGGTGCATGTTTTAAGATAATGCCACTAAAACACCAGGGCCTAAATTTANTATGCATGGAGATTGTGTGTGATTCAATCTCACATTCTCCAGCATGTAAAATTCTATGGGCAACATCCTCACTTTTCAATCTCCCTGCTTAGGAAATTTAGACCCAGAATGCTCAGGGCCACAATGGGGTATATTTACTAAGCAGGGAGATTGCAGTGAAATTCGAATTTGGGGAAGTTGCCCATGGCAACCAATCAGATCTGAGTTTACATTCTCCAGAGTGTAAAATGAAACTGAGAGCTCAAATCTGATTGGTTGCCATGGGCAACTTCCCNAAATTCGAATTTCACTGCAATCTCCCTGCTTAGTAAATATACCCCAATATCTATGAATCAGTACGATCACAACCCTTGCACAAACAGCCTTCCGATAATAACCACTTTTCCCATTTCTATGAACATAAAATGGTGGCAGGCGGTAGGACACGCACAGAATGCAAAAGTGGACGAAATGTGTTCAGAGTGCACAGAAATAAAGGGAAAAGCGAAACGTCAGATCTGGTTCTATTGGAATACTGGCTTATGAGCCAATAAAAACCACACTTTTTAGTGCATTTATAATAGACTTACACCTCTGCTATCTGCTGTATTCTCGGCTCACATTTTGTGTTCCGTTGCNTTGTCTGTCTGAATGTCACTGGTCACCTTCTGTTTTCCAGCGCACTCTGCTGTGTCCTCTTGTCCATACCCTATCCATCTGGCTTATGCTGTGCTGTGTTGTTTGCTCTAACCCATACATTCCCTGTCTATGCCACACTGCTTACCTTCTGTTCCCATGCACCTCCAGACTATGCTTTATCCATTTATCTCTCGCTCTGGTATGTGCTTTGGTCTTTGCCTNTCTGTCTGCCACAGGGCTCTTTTGTTTCTTCCACTGAACACCTACCACATATATGTCGCCCCCGGNTCTGTTCCATGCCTCCTCTATCTGTGTCACTACTTTTGTTTTGTGTTAAGCTACGCTCTGCTGCATCTTAATTGCATGTCATTGGCAATTAGGGTTGTGGTTAGTAAAAAAGACTGCAATTATAGCTAGTTTTAGGATTATTGTAATACTGAACAAAGAACCTGACAGAAAGATGGCTGGTTAAAGATCACACCACACCTGCTTACAACAGCCATACATTATCCTGAGACTCCTATCAGACCTATGGTCCCCAGCAACTACTGTGGCTTCTTAGCCTTCATCTGAGCTATCACATTGCATTTGTACGTAATATTAACTAATAACTTGGCAAGGTAATATTTTAGGTAAAAATTTAATGGGTAAAAAAAGTTACCCAATAATGTAATTGCAATGCTAACTAACAGAGCAACAGTTCTGTTTACCATTTACATCATTACTGATNCTTAACTTGAACAGTGTTTGACCACCTGGTTCAGCTAATGTGCTGTGTATTATTTGGTTGTCTTTGGGCTTTTTCNTGAAGGCCAAGAACATACCCTCTCATACACAAAGGGAAGATTAGCTGAAACTGTCTTGTTGAGGAACACAAGCATCTTACTGTAATCCATTATAATGTTGTATTTCTCCACTCTTAGCAATGAGCCCTCACCCTTGTCAGCCTCTGCTGTTCACATCCTGTTAGATAACAGAGTTTCCAAACATGCCCAGATGACTTCCTTCTTATACAGGGCCCATTCAGTTAACATGCATGCACCATGCAAAAAAAATAATCCAAAATAATGAAATAAATGCAGAAGAGCAAAAAAAAAGTAAGAAGGAAGTGTCCTATCGGGAGCAGTGTGTGTGTAAAAACATGAATTAAATGGTAGCACTACAATTGTCATGAGATTAGTGGTCATTTACTGTAGGATATTTTGCATTGTACTATATGTACTTAATGCCTGTTTCTTTAATACATGAGATTCTAGATAGATGTTGCTCATTGTCACTGTATAGATCCCAATACACAAAGTTCATTTTGAGCTGTCTGTGGCTATAGTAGGGCACTTTTTTCTAGGAATTGCTGCTTAGGCACGTCGAATAGTATTTCACTGTTTTTCCCCTCTTTTGTTTGTCACTGTTCCGTAATGTAATGAGTGGCCATAAACTTTGACTATAGCATTAATTCTGTATAAGGGTTTATAGCAGCCTTATACTGAATGCAGAGTTCTGAAATATATGGTGGTTATTTGAGATGTAAATTTGCTTTATATAAACTTTATATTACAAAAATAAAACTGTATTTTGAAGTATGCACAATTTCTGAGGAAAACAAAAATTACACGGATCCATCTCTGTACCTCCATAAAATAATTGAATAACTGTAAAGAAAATGCAACATTCTAAGTGTTTTTTCCTGGAAGGCTACTTGACTACTTTTGTGTTCTTTCTTCATATAAAATTGGGGATTTTGACCTGAAAAATAAATAAAGTTATCGGTTCTTATGTTTCAGACCCAAGCTGGAGTGCTTTTTGCCCCCACACATATGTAAAAAGAAGAATGGATTATTAACTGCATTTAAGAATCGAGGAAGTCGCCAGACAAGCTTCGAACAGACTCTGTTGAATACTTATAAAGCAGTTACAGAAAATATTGCTTGTGCGGAAGGAAAGGCAGTGAACTATAAGGAGTATCTAAGGAAATGCCATGAATTGCCTTACTATGGGTAGGTAGAACTTGGTTGAGTATTAGGAAGAGGAGCAATGCAGTCTTGTGTTCATACATGGGTCTGTGTGCTTTGTTGTATTCAGGTGTGCCTTTTTCCTTGGGGAAGTTGAAAAGCCTGCCCAGGGAATCCTGAACAGGAATGGACGTAAAACCGTATCAGTGGCTATTAATATGGAAGGTGTATCTGTTATTGATCGAAAAGAAAAGGTATATTTGCACAACGTTAACGCTCCTAAATAATGTTAAATAAGTTACACTGGGGGTGTAACTGGTATTGTATAAGTTGGATGTGTAATAGTGAAATGTTGAGGAATATTCTGATCATCTCCGGTCTTCTATTATACAATCAAAACAGTGGTGGTCCTCAGTCTGTTTGGTAAATATTGTTAAATACAAAGATTTCTCTCCCCTGGCTGAAATGTCCTTGTTTTTGAGGACCTGGAACAACCTGTAAACCGATAAGTTTGAGTTTTCACAGCAGTAAAGAGGTGTTTACTGGCAAGACATAGTCCTGTCCACATACATGTCACATTACAATTTGTATCTTCAATGTATTCTTTGGGTTTTGTAAATTCCTTATTCCTCCAGGATGTTGGGCTTAAGCTGTGCAGTCTTCTGCATATGATTTCTGTAACTCCTTCTCATAGACTTAATTGTATTAGGCCTTTAAACCAGTCTGGCTGTAGTTTTGTACAAATTCAACTTAATATACATTTATATTCATAAAATATAAACATATATCCAATGGTAATTACTGCCTCTCTTAGGAAAATAAGTGAACTAAACTTAATATATTTTACCCTGTTTCAGCATATCCTGATCAGTCTGAAGTTTTCAGAGCTGTCCTGGGATCATACATATCCAGATGAAGAGGAGCACATTCTATGGATTGAATTTGATGGAGATAATGAAGGAACACCAGTAAACAAGTTGCTTAAAATCTATTCCAAGCAGGTAATAATTTTAATTGTATTATTTAATTAACTAATTATCGATCTTATTCATTTTGTGAAGAAAATAAAATATAAGAAATTATATATGTAGGTATTTGTTAATGCTAATGCTCGATGCTAATAATTAATTATTCCTTTATTTTCTGATTTATATCTTTTTCAGGCTGAGCTTATGAGTGGCCTGATTGAGTATTGTATAGAGCTTGGTCAAAGTTCAGCTGCAGAGTTACAGTCTCCAGACTCTGATGCCAGGAATTCACAAGTGTCTGAGAAAAGCAGAAAACTACGAAGACAAGACAGCGTCCTGTGTAACCGCATGAAACACCTCACTACTATAGATTATGTGGATGATGGTGAGTCTGTTTTTTTGGAATCATAAATTGTCTTGTATGTATTATAAGTGTACATGGGTATTTATTCTGATAAGAATGAATAGATGATTAATATGTACTGTTGATCTCTGGCATAATACTTGGAATGAGACAGTGGCAGAAATTAAACTCATTGCTGACCTTTTTTCAGGCAATGAAATCAAACGTGTGAAGCCCAAGAGAGCAGCTTCCTTTTTCTCTCGACAATCAACCCATGGCTATGCATCTGTGCAGCCGTCTGAGACCTCCGGACAGAGTTGACCACTTGAGTTGTAGATTTCAAAAGACCAAAGAGACTTCTATTACACTAAAACCTTAATAATCGTTTTATGGACCAAGCCAAAAAAAGTTCTAGTCCAAACTTTCATGCCTTAAAAAATGCTGCTGTGTTTGTAGTGATTTCCTATCAATGTTGCCGGGCAATCACTTTCTTTTCTCTTTGGAGGAAATTGTCTTTGTTATATGTGTGTTTTTGGTTTGTTTGTTTGTTTTTGTAGTAATGACATCTGCTCTATAGATGAATAATTTATGTGTGGCCAAAAACTTAACAAATATTAATTTGACTAAATCATCTTGATTTAAAAGTTTAGGGCCTAAACTTACTAAAGAATTTGGAAAGTGGCGATGTAGTCTGTGGCAATTAATCAGATTCAAGCTCTGGAGAATGTGTGCTCGAATCTCATTAAGTGCTGAGCTAAAATATTTTAAAAAATCTGTTTTATATATAAAAGAAAAAACATCAATGTTTTCAGTTGAGATTGGAAAGTGGGGATGTTGCCCATAGCAAATCAGATTCGATTTCACATTCTCCAGTGCACAAAATGAAACTGAAAGCTTGAATCTGATTGGTTGCAACATCCCCACTTTCCAATCTCACTGCAGTCTCACCGCTTAGTAAACTTACCCCCTTGTGTTCAATCATTGATGTTACATATAAAACAGGTTTTTGTTAATATTTTACCTCAGCATGCAATCGTTCAATCCCATAGGATATTGGAGGCTTTCTTTAAATAACCAAGGGACAAAGACTGGTTATGACATACATACAAAATACTAACTGGACTGAATATATAACATGTCTATATGTATTTACACACATTAAAATATATACATTGAATACTCACTCTGAATTAGTATATTGCAATGTATCATACACTAACAGCTATTTATACAATAAGAAAAGGCTAATATATTTCACCAGTACTGTATATGTTTTCTACTGATCCCCACATTATGAAAATCACTATGGTATTTTGGTGATTATTGTCCAGATGTCTGTTTTGCTGTGTTTGACCACTATGATAATGTATGCTTGTGCCAAGCACTTGTATAGGTACGATGTCAGCCATGGCTACACAGGTTAATTCCTGAGTTGATAGGTTTATAACCTTTTTTTTTTGTACTGTAACGTCATTTCTACTAATATCTGAAAATAAAGGCTATTTACAGCAACATGTTGTATAGATATTTGTAAATGTATGTGACGTGAGATGCTATATAGTGTTTCACAGATGGGTATATTTACTAAGCCGTGAGATTGGAAAGTGGAGATGTTGCCCATGGCAACCAATCAGATTCAAGCTTTCAGTTTCATTTTATAAACTGGAGAATGTGAACTTGAATCTGATTGGTTGCCATGGGCAAAATCTCCACTTTCCAATCTAACTGCAAACTCGCGGCTTAGTAAATATACCCCTGACTCCTGTTCACAATTAAACAAAATGTATTCTGTATATCCATCTGTACTCTCCTCCATGCTGGCTCCTCTCAACTTTCCTATGTGACATCAGCTTTTTAGAGAATACCCTGATAAAACAAAGTAAGATACTTCCAATAGTACACCAATCCCCATTGCTAATCGCAATTAAGAGAGAGGAAGAATAATGTGCTTCTAAAGTGATGGTGTGTCAACCTTTCTTTTCTTAAGCTGGGCGCACACGGTAAGATAAATTGTTCCAATTTAAGGATTTTTTCAAGAGTGGGCAAAACCATGTTGAATTGCAGGGGAGGCAAATTGAATTAATTGCAATCAGGAATACAGGTGACAGATGCTGGTTCCTGGCACAAGTGTAATAACAGTGTAACAGTAACGCTGGTCAGTATCTGTGTGCAACATGCAACAATAAAGCATTTTCCCTGCATGCAAACACTGACATTCATTTAACCTCCCCTGCAATTCAACATGGTTTTGCCCACTCTTGAAAAAATCCTTAAATTGGAACAATTTATCTTACTGTGCGTGCCCAGCTTTAGAGAAGTGGGGAGAGTTAAGTAAACGGTCAATTTAAACTAAACAAAGGTGTGTGATTTCTATTTCACCACTTGTCAAGACATGATGTGTTTGTGTAATTGGTTGAAATATTTGACAGCCTGCAGAGAACTTAAATTAAAGTTACACATTGGTGCACAACTATGGAGTATCCCATGCAATAAATGAGGTTCTTAGGGAGGCACATGCTGCTTTTTGGTTGGATGTTTTTGGGGAAATTTTCTGTTGCTATGTAAAATTTTGCTATGAATATGTAATGAAAACTGAATTTTTCTTAACACAACTGGGTCCAGACAGACTAGAAGTGGGCTTTCGGATTGCTACGATTGGAAAACACATTTTTGGTAAGTTGCAGAACATATCAGGATCAATATCATCGTGGTACCGGCTAGAAACGCGAGACAGAGGAGCAAGTGCTTCTGGGGTGATAATTGTATCATTGCATAGTAAGGGCTTATTCATATTTGGATGCTTTACAAACCCAAATGCATAGAAATAAGGAATTTGTTGGAAGTCTTAATCCTGTCCGGCATAAATAACAATTGGTTACAATCTCTTGTAATGTTAACAGTTTCTATTGTATTACTTCTGATATAGACAGAACAACTTACCTGAACTCTTTTACACTTGCCTCCCCCTGTAGTTCAATGTTTGGTTTTGCCCAGAACTACACTTGCACCTTTTTTGCCCTTCCTCCCAAACTCTGGATCAGCCCCCATATGAATATATTGGCTCTATGGGGTCACAACCTATGTAAGTGCATTAGACACCAGGGGGGAAATTCACAAAAGTCGAGTTTATCGCAGCCGCGAGGTTACAAGTACGCAGGCGCGAGGTCACCGCGTCTGCGTTGAGCAACATGCCGACGCGTTGACCTCGCGCCTGCGTACTCGACTTTTGTGAATTTCCCCCTTTAGCTGAACACTTATTCAGATCTGAAGGGCTATACTTACTGGGGCTGATTCAGGTGAGAGGTGCACATACATATATTGCGCTTCTGCGTCTGTACGTCTAGTGCTTTAAACCTTCTACGTATACATTCAAGGGTAAACATGGATGACAATGGTGTGTGCTACGTAGCTTATTATAAATGAGGGGGCCCAAAATTTCTCTTAGCGGCCCTGTATAGATGCAACAAATGTTCCAATCTCTTTAGTACCTTCCTGTGGTGAGGTCACAAAGCAAAGATTTCGGCAACATCCCCACTCCAATCTCCCTGCTTAGTAAATTTAGGCCTAGATATTTAAAAAAGCCCATCTTTACTTTGGTTATTGAGAAAACATTCAGACCACTAGGTGGCAGGGTTTCTCCTTTTATGTCCTGGATTAAAGCACTATGTGCACACAGTGTTTACTAAAGTAGCTTATTTTTATATAAATAGCAGACTAGGTTGTGTAGTGAACAATTAGTTCTGGCTGTGAGACCCCCTCCTCCTCTTACACAACACTGACAAGCTTTTAGAACAAGATGCGTTTCTCATGACCCTTTCACACAACTCTGTTCATATGGAAAATAAAAATGCAGACACCACACTGAATATGGTAATAGTCTTCAATACCCAGCAATCTTAACATGTTCACTCTTGACTTTGTTCATAACATGTAAAATGATTTACATCCATAACATCCTCAGAAAGATTTCATAATTTAATACAATATGAAGTTTAAAGTGGAGAAAACAGCAGCTGTCAGATGGCAGTATAGAAGTGTTTGGCACGCAAACAAAATTGAAAGTCATTGTCTGATATTGTAAAATAAAGGATACAGGTTCCATGTACTGTCCTTTATTTTTTTTCTTTTAGTGGACTAAAAGACATTAAAATATATAGTGTTGAGGGTATAATTTTAGCTAGAGAGGTTATAAAACCTTAGAGCATGGTTACCAAATATCAGGGAGACTCCCTGAAAAGTGGCTGATCTCCCTGACTCTCTGAAGTGCTGGATAATCTCCCTGATGCTCATTCAGGTGAAGAACACATTGTGTTATGATGATAGAGATCACACATTGTGTCCTATTTCTATACAGATAATGAAGTTACTGGTTCTCCTATTTACATCTAGTCACAATAAATAGTGACAGTGATTATTTACTGACAATTTAAGAAATAATAAATACTGATGCAGCTATTTATATTGTGAAATAGTGCTCATGGCAGAGCTAGACACACCCATGGGTGGAGCTATCCACAGGACACACCCCTTTGGTGGTACAAGTTACACCCCTTTTGTGAAGCGCTTGTCACAATCTCCCTGAAATCCATTTGCAAAAGTAGGCAACCATGCCTTAAGAGATAAATGTCATAGTGGTAGATCTAACAATGATTATTGAGGGTATTATATTGGAATAGCAATCATCCTCAAATAAATATATATTTCATTTATTCACTTCATTTGTTTTTATCTTATTTTTGTCACGTTCTGGAGATCACTCCCTGCATCCCGGCAGTGTCCTGTTGCTTAACAACAGGACGCCTGTCACTTTAAATCTTCTACTTCCTGTTGCCGTGTTCTGGCTCTNTCTCAGCTGCAGGACGCGACCGCTCGCGGCGCACACAAAACCCGGAACTAGTTGGGTCTGTGTATGACTTGGAGGGCTCACCTCCTGCTCCTCTCCCCATTGGCTATCCATCTCCTCCCCATTGGCTGTCCATCTCCAGTACTCACCTCTCTCTTCTGCTGGTCTCCTGCTCCTTCCAGTCTCCAGTACTTACCTCTCTCTCTCTCTCTCTCTCTCTCTCTCTCTCTCTCTCTCTCTCTCTCCCTCTCTCTCTCTCCCTCTCTCCCTCTCTCTCTCTCCCCTGTTGTGGGTCTTGTCTGTCTGTGCCCACTGTTTCTTGTTGGGGCAACTTTTTCATTGTTGGTCTGTCTTGTCCGTCAGTGCCCATTGTTTCTTGTCAGGGCCCTTGGTTACACTAGTGGTGGATTAGTTGGGGACCGTGACTTGCCATCACCTGCCAAGCCCATCCTCACCATTAGAGGCTCTGGTGAACACCTGGCGGCGGTTAAAATTCCGCACCCCAACTACCCACCATTCGTAGGTAAGCGGCAATTTTAGAGGAACAACCCCAGAGGAACAATTTATGCTCACTTACGCAAATTACGCAAGACCAGCTCCTAAACAGTAAAACAATTAATTTCCTATGGGCAGGACTTGACATCACAAAGTCCCATCCCAATCTTTGTATCGATTGGGCTGTAGACTAGGGCTTACATTAAATCACTAACTCAGTCCAGATATATGACAAATTACCCCGAAGTTTAGGAGTCTCCCAGAGAGTCGGCAACCCAGGTATGTATCTATATAAGCGATAGGCAGCGATAACCGATATAAATATAAAATCTAAAATCAGTATGGAAGAATATACCTCACAGGTCATCATTTAAAACATTTATGTTCNGTATATTTCATATTGTAANGGTATTGCTTGTAATAAATGTTTATTAAAAAAAAAATCAGGAAATAGAAAATATGTCAACACATTGTTTCACTTTTATCTAGATATATAGCTAAATACATACATGGACACAGTACACGGGGTATTGTATAACACAATAGTAAACACACATGGCTATTTACATACCACGCAAACACACACACA
>JABWIB010005910.1:5411-16277 GCA_016617825.1 Platyplectrum ornatum
CAATGGGTGATCTTGTGCTCACTTTGAGGTCCAATATACAAATGCCACTCATGTGGCTATCCGGGCATGGTAGCCATGAGGAAATCCGACCTGGGGAACCAAAGCCGTGCCTGTCCAAATATGGCCACCCCATTCAGGGGTAAAGATGAGGAAGNACCAAAAGTTGAGAATGTTNTTTTCCTAACAGAGAGAAGAGAAACCACTTTTGAACCACATTGTATAACTGTAGAATTGATACTGTATACTATATTTATATATAACATAATACAAACAAAGCCTCATTATAACTCATTGTGAAGCTCATGTGTTGGAGCTCTAGATATTTCCTCATAGGCACTGGCATGTACAGTGCACTAGTATAAGAAGGGGGTGTATGTGTTATTATGTAATGACAATAATATGGCGCACTTCCGCCCTATCCGAGACCGGAACTCAGTCGCCGTCTCAGTTCTGAGCGGAGCAGTAATTGCGTTGCACACAGTATGACGTCAGTACGTGTCGCCGGTAGAGGGCGGGCACTGGTGGGAGAAGGGGAGGAACCATCGGGAGAGACTCTGCAACAATAACACGCGTGACCGACCCGAACCATGAGTACCAGACACGTGACCTGCAGGTAATAGCGGCGATAGATCAGGCGAGGCCCCCGGTGACCCCTGTGTGCGCGTGCTTTGGGGGGGCCGCGGAGTAACGCGTCCTGTGATTGGTGGCTTGGGATGCACTTTGTGGAAGTACCCGGATACTCACTGCTACTACGCTGCGTAGTACCGGAGTGCTGTCCCGCGCAGAGGTGTACGGGAGATGGGGGTGCCTGCCCCGTGTTAGAGTTGCTGGGGGGAGAGGGGGTTACTGTAAGAGCGGATGGAAGCCCCAATGCAAGATGGGCGTCTGCCCTGTATCACAGTAAAGAGGAGCTGCCGTGTGTGACCTGTAGCTACTAATGTCTCCATAGTAATACCTCCTCAGTCCTGGTAATAACACCGCTGTGTGAGTGGGTCATACTGAGCATTATTACCATACACCCTGGCTGCTCCATTGTATAATAAATAACACTTATCCCCCAGGTATCCATCCCCAATCTCCTATAGGACCAGATCCAGACTTATTACATACAGCGAGTGGGCAAAACCATGATGAATTGCAGGGGAGGTAAATTCCATTAGTTGCAATCAGTATTAGAGTTGAGAGATGATGTTTCTAGCACAAGTGTAATAACAGTGTAACAGTAACACTGGTCAGTATCTGTGTGCAACATGCAACAATAAAGTATTCTCCCTGCATGCACACACTGACATTCATTTTTACCTCCCCCTGCAATTCATCATGGTTTTACCCACTCTAGAGTAAGTTTAATAGTACGTAAGTCTGGAACCAGGCTATAGATTGTAAGCTTGCGGGCAGGGCCCTCTTCCCCACCCATTCTGTCTGTTACCACCCAGTTTTGTGTCCTGATTCCTGGGTGTGAGAGGAGAACACTGTGCAAGTGATGTTTTCAAGCAGGACGTTACCTTCCATCATAGAAGACGGGATGTGAGGATATAGCAGGGAGTCCGCTAATCTCCTGTAACCCATGTAATTTCATGTAGATCACTGCGCCAGCCCCGATCAGTACTATGAATTGAATGGGCTTGATGGCGTCACACCCACCCATTCATAGCAAATGTATAGCATTTTCTGTCAAGGGGGTGGAGGCTTTGTGCAAATCACACTCTCTGGCCCAACCCTATATTGATGACTCTTGGTTTTATTCATGCTGATTACCGAAATGGTTCTCTTACATCTGGATCCTGTAATTATCCTTAAGTCCAATTAGATTTATTAGATAATCCCCCAGGTNTGAAGGAGAGTAAAGCTGAGTACACACTGTATAATTAGAAGATATTACCCATAACGTATGGTCCAGGTCAGCAGCTGAGTCATGCAAATGCACTGAAACTATTAGCTGGCAGATCTCTGTACANCTGCTGAACAGGAAGGTTAGAAAACCCGATCAGAAGATACAATGTGCTATGAACTGTAAGATGGGATCTTACGGAGTGTACCCTACACGCTTACCAAATACTGTATCATGTGACCGGCACAATAACCGGGTAATGCTCTAGTCCAGTGGTTCCCAAACTGTGTGTCTAGGCTTCCCTGGGGTGCCGTGGAATGTTGTTTCCAACATGCTGCTATGTTGTTAGTGTTACTTAGCACAATTTTACATCTCATATAGGAGATAAACAAGATTTAATATGAACCTGAAGTATTTCTGTCTTTACTTAAATAGTTATTACACTATTCTGACTCAAAAACTTAAAAATTAGAAATTATTCTGTCTTAGGAGTGCTTTAAACCACTGCTCTAGAGTGCCCTCTAGTTCAACACTCAGGACGGGTGATATATTAGACCAGCTCCAATGTCCTATTTCTGCCATTTATTGTCCTAGTTTGTGAATTACAATAATAACTGCAAATGGTCATAAATGCCACATCTAGTGTTCCCATACTGTCAATATATTCCATGTGTTTAAAGCATAGAATAGAAAGGAGATTTTGGTAACGTCATACCAGCCTATTAGAGGGCATCTATAAAACCAGCCTGTTAGAGCGTGTCTGTAATACCAGCCTATTAGAGCGTGTCTATAATACCAGCCTATTAGGATGCACCAGCTGGATCAATCTGCCAATCATCTAGGTTTTGTGTTTTTACTTTCTGATGATACTAAGTACTTACATCTCTGTTTTCAGATATTTCATACATGGAGTATGTCGAGAAGGAAGTCGCTGTCTGTTCTCGCATGACTTAACGACAAGTAAACCTTCAACGATTTGCCGTTTTTTCCAAAAAGGACAGTGCGCGTATGGGACCCGCTGCAGGTACGTAACTAGAGCAACGTTCATTTTTATCATTTGAGAGTGTCCGGAACACAGTAGGTTAGATAATATAAATGTAGTTGCTGAAACATTCTAAGATAGAAGGTTAGAATCCGGTGAATAACAAGTCATGGTTATGAGAAAAGGGNACCTGTAGGTTTAAGACGTGTGAGGGAGACTTTTTGAAATGGCAGAACGCGATCTTGAAGGTTTCTGTAAATAAAAGTGAAAAGTGAATAAATGCTACAGGTGGAGATACCAGCACCAGACACCACTGATGGATCAAGCCCCCAGTGTGTTACTCTGGATCCTACAGATCTAAATTTGTACTGAGGGTGGTGTGTATGCACACTCTACATTTTCAGAATACACCTTCTACAGGTTATTGTGAATAAAGAGCACAGCTTCACCTGCANTGAGGGATTGTACAGTTGATGAATCAGTGTCTGGTACCCTTTTATCAANGTCAAAAACACATCTGGGCCTATATTTACTAAACTGTGGGAATGGAAAAGTGGAGATGTTCCCCATCAGATTCGAGCTGGAATTCTCCAGTATGTAAAATGAATCTGAACTAGAATCTGATTGGTTGCTATGGGCAACATCTCCACATTTCCNGTCCTGCAGTTTAGTACATATAATGTGACTTTAAGCGGGTTTTTTTTTTTTATATCCTTGTCCAGTATGTACATCAATATAAATTACCAGGTTGTATTGAAACACGCTTTACTTTCACAGATACGATCACATCAAACCTACAGCGTCCCCCTTGGTTTACTTCAATCAACATCTGCCATCACCCCCTGTAGAGAACCCCCCTACATCACCACCTGCACAGGAACCGCCACCAGTCGTCGCCCAAAGCACCCCACAGAAGCGTGAGAAGAAGAGCCTTGTGCTCCGTGACCGTGGTTAGTGTTCAGAGTTTATTACTCGTATTACTGTTATTACCATTACATGGCCAGAGTTTTCTTTATCATTATTAGCTGGACCAGTCGTGTTGGAGGCCAGCTGATTGGTATCTGAATAAGCAAAGATGTGTGAATTTTTCAGATTTATGTGGATTGACTGAAGAAAAGGGCACATTGAACCCCGCTTCCAGCTCCCAGTACAGCAGCGACACTCAAAGCACCGATCAGGAAGCCAAACCTCATTCCTATCTGGAAGCCATTTGTACAGGACTGGACGAGGTGGAAATCGCAGCACCCAATCCTGGAGACCCACAGCAACTGTGCCCCTATGCAGCGGCTGGAACATGTAACTACGGGGAGAGCTGCGTCTACCTCCACGGTGATATGTGTGAGATCTGTAATCTGCAGGTGCTTCACCC
Source organism: Platyplectrum ornatum (assembly GCA_016617825.1). Classification (NCBI taxonomy): domain Eukaryota; kingdom Metazoa; phylum Chordata; class Amphibia; order Anura; family Limnodynastidae; genus Platyplectrum; species Platyplectrum ornatum. The sequence continues at coordinate 9,594 of JABWIB010005910.1, forward strand.
CTTCGACCAGGACCAGAGGAAATCACACGAGAAGGTGAGCGGGGGCCATCTCTGCTCTTATCTGAGATAGTGGTTTTATATAGAAAACTATTATTAATTATTATTTACATGACATCATCCGCCTGACATGAGACATTCAGGACTGGATCCAGACANTGGAGTGTTTTCTGAGGAATGTAGATAGTATAGTGCAGGGGTAAGCAAAGCGCGGCTCTCCAGGTGTTGTCAAACTACACGTCCCAGGATGCTTTAACTGGATAGACATAATTGATACTTGACGACACCTAGTCCTAAATTCACTAAGCGGGGATGTTGCCAATAGCAACCAATAAATTCAAGCTCACATTCTCCAGTGTGTAAAATGAAACTGAGAGCTTGAATCTGATTCTGATTTTTTTAAGGTAGTGTCCTGGATCATATGTGTATGAGGGAGGACAGTGGCCTGTCATCACTGCACAGAAAGCTGAATCCAGCAGCTCTAAGCACAGCAGCATTGACCTAAATGTGTAACACATACATGAATGAATATATGTATATATATATATATATTCTTCTCAAGATGTTTTGCTTTTTGACACGTTTTGAGTTTTGTATTTGCTTCTTCCTCCAGTTGTGTATGGCAAACTTTGAGCTTGAGATGGAGAAAGCGTTCGCCTTCCAGGCCAGTCAGGACAAGATCTGCAGCATTTGCATGGAGGTTGTGTATGAGAAGCCATCGCAATCTGAGCGGAGATTCGGGATCCTGTCCAACTGCAATCACACGTATTGCCTCACCTGCATCAGGCAATGGCGGTGCGCCAAACAGTTTGAGAACCCGGTTATAAAGTGAGTGACCGTGCTGAGACCTGGTTAAACATTACAGGAGATCAAATTCAATTCCAGTCCATTATCAAGTCCCACCTNTGGGAGAGGAGGCCACACCTCTGAGATTCAAAGGATTTCCACAATGTCCCCACAGAAAATGTGACAGTACAGAATTACAACATCTAAGACCTGCACTGTACCCTTACTGTACAATCTACATACCTTACATATGCTTTCCCTTATGAAACGCCTCTTTTGCGGGAGCGGGGATTCAGTCCATAATGGTTGTGTCCTTAGTGTGCTTAATTTGTGTCTGTTATGGGCCTTGGATAACATGTTTCATCTGTATGTGCATCCCTCAGGCACATAGGAACACGCATACTGTACTTGTACTTATGTTTCATTCTCGGATAACCCCCAGGTCATGTCCTGAATGTCGCGTGATATCAGAGTTTGTGATCCCCAGCGTCTATTGGGTAGAAGATCAGAGCAAGAAGGATGACTTGATTGAGGCATTCAAGCAAGGGATGGGGTGAGTGNGACACCAAAATGTGGCTGCTACACAGAAAATGCATGACCAAAGGTTACCCATATATAGCGGTTAATGTGGGTGTTTTTCCCCCTATGTAATACTTCTAATCATACTAGAAGAATAGTGTTGTCCATATTAAACAAGATATTTAGAAAACTTGCAAACTTTCTTTTAAACATTTACTGAATCTGCTCCAGAAGTGTCTTCTTTACATATAGTGAATATAGTATAACTAAGTTATAAATCACTGCAGACCACATGTAATATGAGCAAATAAAATGAATTAGTCTGTCCACAAATATCTGTTAGTCAGAAATATGAGTAATGATAGCTGCATTTTAGGTGTGAGGAATGTTCCAGAACTCCAGTCATGTCAGGAACTGAATACCTAGACTATAGGACATAATATACCTAATATACTAGTGTAATCTGTGATGTGACACAAGACCCATCCAGCTCCTCATAGCCAACACTCTCCTTCTGTTTCAGGAAAAAGGCCTGCAAGTACTTTGATCAGGGACGTGGTACCTGCCCCTTCGGAGGGAAGTGTCTCTACCTGCACATGTATCCTGATGGTACCAGAGCAGATCCAGAGAAGCCGCGGAAGCAGCTGGGATCAGAAGGCACAGTGCGGGTAAGAGCATGTGATNTAGTGTCTGTGTATTAGTCATTTACTTAAGTGTACATTAACTGTTCTGTGAGGGCTCTATGCACCCTTCACTGTGTCCATGCTGTCTCTACTTTGTTGTTTACCAAACTCCCTTGCCTTAGACTTGTCCATATCTGCTGATCAGTGTTGTGCAAACCTAAACTATAAATGAGCCTACAACTGTATCTGGTCATTGGCCATTAAACTGATTGAGACAACTTGCTCTTCTCCAGCTGTTCTGATACTACATGACCCAGCTGTACCAGCATCGAAAGCTAGTACTTGTAGTTTCANTGTCTGGAGAACCACTGGGTGGCCCAGCCTGCCTCAGACTATAGTGATTGTGTTTGTAATGTGCAGATGCTACATAAATAGCTTTCCCATACCCTTTGTATTGCCTTAACAAGTTTAAATGTTACAACAAGGTAGTGTTGATTGTCAGCAGCTTCCTGGCTGAATCCTGGGGCTTGGGCAAATGTATTTAGCATGTATGTGCATACGGCTTTATAAACTGNCGTTTAATGTTTCTGCTTCTCCAACGTGACTTGCAGCTGGGTCATTGTAACTGCATGTGCAATGTGAAGGCCAACAGATATGCTATGTTGAGGTTTACTGTCCTCAAGTTTCCTTTCCTTGTAACCACATGTCATCTTCTACCTTCTTCTTGCTTTCCCTGCAGTTCTTCAACGCGGTCAGGCTATGGGACTTCATTGAAGATCGAGAGAATCAAAGCGGCCCCAGCGTGGATGCAGTGACAGAGCTTGGGGACCTCTTTATGCACCTGTCAGGGGCTGACCAGCAAGCAGCCTCCTCTTTTAACTGAGATGTATTATTAGAATGCNTAGACTAGAATCTGCTTGTCTGGGCTTAGTGTGTTGGCAGAATGAAGTGTCCTTTTCGCTACAAAAAGTAATAAACCGGAGACTGGTGACTCTTTTGTGATTGCTTTAATCTGGGGAAAAACTGGGGGGGGAGGGGGGTGTTAAATACACCACCATGATATAATTGGCCGCAAATGGCTGGTTATAGTATTTTCATTGGATTCAATGGGGTATTGGTAAAATAGCTGGATTTATCTACATGAATATACACTTATATTAACTGTTGTGACTTTCACTTAAGACCTTCACTTTAGTCTGAACCAACCCATATTTAGTTTAGGAATTGTTTGCTGTCTTAGACCTGTAAGTGCCAAATGCCCTCAATGCCACGAACACAGCGCACACTGCTAAACATCTGTGGTTCTAGAAGTATTTTTGTGGTGTGCTGTAACATACTAAACTGAATCACCTCCTTGACCTCCAAGTAGTGNATGGCTCACAGCCAGTCACGTTTCATGCATATGGTTTTACATTATCTTGCTGCTCTGAGCCACCATAGCATGCATGCTAAACCTAGTAAGTTTATAAGCTTTACATATTATTTACTAGGAAGGTCTTTACTTTGACTGCCAGGGCTGAAACTTTAAAGGACATGGAGCATGGTCTGCTTCCCTAAAGTGGGCGGTATCATCGCCAATCAGCCTGTGCAGAAAATCCATTACGAAGGAGAATGCAATGACTACTTTTGGTTTTGACTCATTATTGGCATACTTATGATGGGAAATATAGCACTGTTATGCTAAACTTATAAAGCAATGAAGGGTATCTGGCCCATATTCTTCTTTCCTCAGATGAGAAGTATATGACCTTAGCCTTGCAGCAGTGTATGTTTACTGCTGTGAATCTCCCCCTTTTGAAAAAGATACAGCAGGCAGCTGAATGTCAGATGTGCAGTTCTTAAATGTTTATTATGAATGATAAAAGGCACATTACGGCAGCTGCCAGTGGAGCAGGAGAAGGTTAGGGCCTGGCGTGGGAGTCAAACACCTTTCGCAGCTCTGTTGCAACAGAACTGTTCCCTTCGTTGAACCACATCCAATCCTGAAGGTGCTAGGAGCAGGAAAGCTACCAGTGGAAGCCAGACAGGAGGTTGTTGGCCATGGTGCAAGTGTTCAGATGATCCACTGGGCAAAGGTCTCTGGCTTGATGCTTTATGTATAAAACCATAAATATACCTAGGTATGAACTAGGTTCTGCTTAACATAGTAGGTACTGTGTTTCCCCGATAAGCCCTACCCTAATTTTTGTAAAACCGTCCAAAATAAGCCCTACCCAAAAAAATAATTGAAGTGAATTCCCCAGGAGTGGGGGGCATAATGGGTATAAAAGCAGGACTATTTATATAAATTTATGTCAATGTTAAAGACCTACCCCAGAAATAAGCCCTATTGTGTTTTTTTTTTTTGGACCCCCAAAAAAGTGTGTCTTATTATCGGGGAAACATGGTGTATATATAACAAACTGTCTACTCATATACAAACCTAACAAAGCTTCACTATATCCTTAAAAGCATCACAATGCACAAGTTTTGGGTGGGAATATTTTATTTTTTCTTACAGGGTGAAGCATGGAGGACTACCATTCTATGGCAGGGTGCACATGTTCCCCCAAATATTTTTAAATTGAAAAACAAATGGCTGTTTAATTTCAAGAAGATCCATACGCTCATTAAGTGGAAATATATAGCAGACTATATAGAAGGGAAGCCTACAGTGAGAAATGTGTAGCAATTGCTAGATGTAGCAGTCGTGAGGATGTACCTGCCCTGCTTCTGTAATTACTGGTCAGATAAAGATTAATTCTNTTTTACCAATGTATTATTATTTTTTTGACCTCTGCTTTAGTAGTACATATGGCAATAGGTTTGTTTTGACCTTAAGTTCTTTATTATTATAGTAGATTTCCTATAGTAGCAGTTTTGCATTGACTTAAATATTTAACACTGGCCAGTTGCACTATAGGATAAGAAATGGGAACAATATTTGTATGAAAAGTGCATACAATAAATGTTCCTATGGACAACATACCCCTGTCCGGCAGCACATCCTGGAAACACCAAACTGCTAAAATGTGAAACACTTAATTTATTAAAACTGGGTAATCAGTACAGCTGCAGTTTACAATAAAGGCAATATGAGAACAAACAAATTAAACCCAAATCAAAAATAAGACTGTGTACACACCGATTCCCCTTCCTAGTGCAGATTTCAGTGTGTGCATCTGAAACACACAAACCGTATACATATATACGTACGCAGGTAATGCTCTGCGGACACACCTTTGTATAAAGCTGTTCTGGAGCAGAGCGAGTGCTACATACCAGAGTACCAGAGTGAAGCAGATTTGTGGTGTCTGGATATTCGCAGTCCAGTCAAACGATTCATTTTCCTATGTCCATAATTGTGCAAAATAGTCTAAAAGAATCACCTTCCATTAAAAAGCGCAAGAGGTGCTCCTGCAGGAGATACTTCCACGTTCCTCTCTCCAGCCTGGGAGCTCAAGTCTTTCCATCTGACTGCTCAGGTACAGTCATGACCCNTGGCACCCATGTAACATGTACTGTAACAATCTCATAGAAGAAAGGAGGAGAGGCCAGAGAGGTTCAGGCAGGGGTGGATAAGCTCCTGGCTCACGAGGTGCAGTCTATACACATGAAGTAAGTTATCGGGCTCNTTTTGATATGCCAAAAATTCTGTCATGAAGGCCTCAGAAATGCAACCATAGCAGCATTTTCTTATTACAAATAGAACCAAAGTGAACGGGTGGAAACGAAATTCTTTCAGCTTATATAAAATATCTTCTACAGAAGACCCAGAGGAAGGACATTCAATCGCGTGGACGTCAACGTACACGAGTTAATGTCCTCTGTGTGGGCGGCGCGGTGCAGGGAGGGTTCGGAAGCCCATCGGGTGATTTTGGGGAGAGAGTGTTGTAACAGCTCAATGGACGAGAGGATCTAGAGGGGGAAAAAAATCATGAACTTATAGTAGATATGGGTGAGAGAGTGACATTAATAATATTCTGCAGACAGGAAATCACACTGAAACACTTTACACACCATAATGTTAGCACTTGCTAATCAATGTCATTAGACTACTACTACAGACATAAGCTGTAACACAAAGACAGAGCTGGGAAGAGTGATGATTAAAGATGGGGCTAAGGGCAGACCTGATGGGGCTAAGGGCAGACCTGTTGCATGTGGGCAGTAAGGTGCATAAGCTCACAGTGCAGCAATGGGGTGCAGGAAGAAAACACAATCTCATTTAGGTGGGTAAATGAATACTGCCTATGCTAATACCCAATAATGGGCTGGCCAGACGTGGTAGATGAAGATCAAAAATAAATAAAAGACTGTGCTATTAAAAAGGTAACAGATTGTCCCTCTGGCACAAAACATAGGTTTTTATTTTTATTAAATATATACAATTAAATTTATACAATTATATTAAATATATCCCTTTACAAATAGGGAATATGGAGATATTTAATGGGCACCAAAGTGCAAAGCCGTACAAANAGCAGCCTAGCTAGTAGCTCTTTTCACCAGAGATGGGAAGATTACGCAGATTCAAGTACCCGTATTATAGCAATTACCAGCAGATTCAAGATTCTGATCTTGAATCTGCTGTTGAAACCATTGTGACATCTACACTGTACAAATACCTGCCTTTACTTCAGAGGACTGAAACAGGTTGACCCATATGCGACATTGTACGTTCAGATTTTTCATAAAATATCATTTAAAATCATCATATTGTGACCTATGATCGTGGGAACACATTTTGCAGTATTTTCTGGAATCGCATGACTGGCCC
>JABWIB010005911.1:9767-33307 GCA_016617825.1 Platyplectrum ornatum
AACCTTCTATTACGGGTTCCCTTCTCTAAGCCTAACCCCAACCTTCTATTACGGGTTTCCTTCTCTAAGCCTTCCCCTAAACTTCTATTGCTGGTTCCTTTCTCTAAGCCTAACCTACTATTACTGGTTCCCTTCACTAAGCCTCCCCCTAAACTTCTATTACTGGCTCCCTTCTCTAAGCCTAACCCCAACCTTCTATTACTGGTTCCCTTCTCCAAGCCTTCCCCTAAACTTCTATTACTGGTTTCCATCTGTAAGCCTAACCCCAACCTTCTATTACTGGTTCCCTTCTCTAAGCCTAACCTTCTATTACCAGTTCCCTTCTCTAAGCCTAACCCTAACCTTCTATTACTGGTTCCCTTCTCTAAGCCTAACCTAAACTTTCTATGAACCATTTCCTCCATGAAGCCTAACCTATTACTGGTTCCCTTCTCTTAAACTACCCCTAACCTTCTATTAACCATTCCCTCCTTGAAGCCTAACCTAATTACGGCTCACTTCTCTAAGCCTAACTTTCCCCTTGTTTTAACCATTCCCTCCCTGAAGGCTAATGGAAACTTTCTATGAACGGTTCCCTTCCGTAAGCATAAACTTCCCCTTCTATCAACCATTCCCTGCCTGGAGCATAACAGTAACATTTCCCCTCGACTAATGGTTACCTACCTTCTCACAGCCTAACCCTAATGTTCACCCATTTATTAACCAACCCCCACCCAGGAGGCCAACTCTAACCTTCTATTAATGGCTCCCTTCGTGGAGCCTAACCTCTTTAACCATTACCACATGAGCCTAAACTTCCACGAATCACCCCTTCCTTCCATCTGCATGTCCGTGTCCTCTGTCACTATAGTGAATATGTAACATTGATAGTTTATTGACTCGGTTGTATCGCTGTCAATATATAGCTGTACAAAAAAACCAAAAACACCCCCGAGACCTGGACCGGGACAAAGTCAATAGACAGGGAACGAAGGAAACCCTGGAGTGCATAAAAGAAACATATCTTTGACAGTATATATGAAATAATGAGCCTTTACCGGGACATTCCTGACAGGTCTCTAGAAGAGCCTCGGCTCCATTTATTAGGTCATATACATCCATATTCTGAGTTTTACATACAAAAGAAAAAAAATCCATTCTGACAAATGTTTACAAAGAAGGTATCTGGAAAGAGAATCCAATGCGGCTGCGGCGTGGATGGGGCAGTCAGTCTGCTTTCTTCCTCCCACAACAGTCTGTAGTCATCAGTCTTTTTATTTTGTGGTTTTATTTGATTTTTTTTTATGCAATATTATCTCCCCTCCCCCCCCAATCCCCGAACCATGACCAAGAGAGTCCGCTGCGTCAGCAGTGTTCATTATGCACAAATATACAGGCAGCCGCTCCTTTCATAGAAAGAAAAGACAGCTACGTTCATTTTCGTTTTCTTTTTAATTACAGGAATATTGTTAAAATACAGGACGAATTCATTGGATGGGTCCAATATCGCATCTCCGCTCTTTATCGTTTTAGAAAAATGTGTTTTTTCCTTTTTTTTTTTTCAATTTTTTTTAATAAAAAATAATTAGTCGACAAATGAGTAAGAATAAAAAAGTGTCTCTGAACAATAAATAAATACAGTCAAAAAATTTATCAGTGTGTGGTTTAACTTCTTCATTGAAGAACATGCGACATGATCGGACGGAGAAGGGTCCGCTCCTCTCCCGCTGTGCCGCAGGGATTTATGGGTGTCGGAATTGGGCGCGGCTGGTGCCAGCTTCCCCGGATTCTTTATCTCCTTTGTCCTTTGGACAAATTAAATTGGAAGGAGGCGCTGTGCAAAGGGTTCCGGCGCGTACACGAGTGCAAGACAGAGAGAGTGGCTCCGCGGCTCCGCTTAACAGGCCGACTGTAGCTTGTTATTATGAGACCTGTACGGTACAGAGAATGTCAGCATTTACACACAGGTACAACGGCCGCACGAACCACTTCACACCAATGTCGCTACCTGAACCCGCCTCTAACATTATGCGCGTGGAACGATATAACAATTGTAAACAGACCAGAGCGGTCAGTCGCCTGCTCATAGGCAACACGGGTACAGACCAAAAACAACCGGGCGCTCAGGGTACGTGGAGAAAAGAAAAGAAATTGAGGGTGAAAAGAAAAAAAAAACCACCATACATACATGATGGAAATAGTCTACACGGCATCACCTCGAGTATTCACAATGATGAACATTATACAGTATATGTACAATATATATACTATGTTACAATGATTGGTGTGAGGCTGCCGTCACATGTAATACAGATCCAGGCACTTCTCCTCCACACTGAGCACAGCATATACACACATGGGGATGGTTGTGAATGGGGTGTCCCGTGGTGCAGTGTTGGAGATGGTGAAGACGGGTTTGTATTGTCTTGCAAACAATGCCGGAAAAAAAAAAAAAGATGGGAGACAATATCCAACATCCAGGTGAACTGGCTACAAGAATCACAATCTGCAAGAGAAGAGAAACATGCGATGAGATGACACACAAGACTATGACTGGTGTATGGGACACTGAGGGCTAGGAAACATACACCCAAGGGGGGCGAGACAATCCCATTCTAAGGAGTGAGCCCATAATATATAAAAGCGTAAAAGCCATTATATCCCCAGCGATTCTCACCCATGGGTAATACAACCACTGTAGGTAATTGGACGATTGCCTGGTGCTATACTGAGCATGCAAGCACAGCTGTGTGTCGGTAGCAGCCGTACGTGTATTTTAACCTGACCGAAATCCAGAGTGGGTAACAGATACACCCCCATTCCCATATAGGTCGGGATTGATGTCTCACTGAATGCGTATAATGGAGACATATCTGTGCCTATCCCATGCATCCCTATGCTACTTGCTGGCCTTTCCATGTGGTCCGCACGCTGGATAAACAAGCGCTTGACTTTATCCAGACAGTACACAGAAAGGAACCACTGAGTACGTGGAAGCCATCTGTCTCTGACAATAAGATCTTTATCTGTAGACAGAGTATAAGAAGCAGACAGTGTTTCTACATTTACTCTGCAGTCCTCTATACACAGAGACAACACTTCCGAGGTTACTAGACATGTTCCATAAATATTGATTGTGCCATGTCTTGTATAGTAGACTACAGGCAGTCACGCAAGAACTTGCTGGAATAGGCCTGTATCAGGGGTGCTGTATGAATGGGAGGTCATTGCTGTACGGATACATGGAGTGAGCTGGCTGAGGTGGAGCTTTGTAGGTAGCAATGAGAGAGTCACTTACCTGCTGGCCTTAAATGCTTTTAATTTCTGTACAAAAAAGTTCTCTAGGACCTCGGCGCTCTGGCAGAACAGGGATTCGCTGGGGTTGTAATAGCGACAATTTTCAAATATTTTGGTCATGTCGGCAACAAATTCTGTCAGTTTCTTGTAGTACCGCGTCCGGATCCTCTCCTCCATGGTGGACAGGTCTAGGACATGGAATAAGGATTTATGGCATTAGGATACAGTCACGTCACATTCCAAAACACACACATTAGGTTACTACCGTGTAATGATAGATGCGTTCAGTTACACACGTGACCACTTAATACTAGTGATCACTTAATGCAGACATCTTGGGGCGTAGTATGTAACACTAGGAGCGAGTAGAAGGGATGAGAGTGTTGGGAGAGCAGAGCGAGCAGAAATGAAGAATGAGCTGGGGGACAGGAGCGAGTAGAGAACAGGGATGAGCAGGGAGAGAAGAGTTAGTAGAGTGCTGAGAGAGCGAAGAGAGCAGAAAGGAAGAGTGAGCAGCAGGGAGGAGAGAGGGGAGCGTGCACAGACTAAAAGTGAGCAAGTAGCAAGGAAGAGTAAGCTGGTAGAGAGAAGCATGTGGAAAGGTGGAAAAAGCTGGGAGAGAGGAGTTAGTAGAGTGCTGAGAGAGCGGAGCTGGGAGAGCGAAGAGAGCAGAAAGGAAGAGTGAGCTGGGAGACAGGAGTGAGTAGCGGGGAGGAGAGAGGGGAGCGTGCACAGACTAAAAGTAGCAAGGAAGCAAGGAAGAGTGAGCTGGTAGAGAGAAGCATGTGGAAAAAGCTGGGAGAGAGGAGTGAGTAGTGGGGAGGAGAGAGCAGAGAGGAAAAGTGAGCTGGAAGAGAGGAGCGGGCAGAGGGGAGGAGAGGCCAGAAGCGGAGCAGGCAGAGAGGAAGCGAGAGTAGAAGGCAGAAAGGAAGAGAGCTGGGAGACAGGAGCGAGTAGAATGGAGTAGAGTGCTGGGAGAGAGAAGCGAGTAGTGGGGAGGAGAGAGCTGGGAGAAAGCAAATGTGAACTGGGAGAGAAGAGCAAGTAGAGGGGAGGAGAGAGGAGCAGACTGAAGGGAGAAAGGATCTGAAAGAGAAGCGGGCGGAGGGGAGTAGCAGGCTCAGAGTAGGAGAACCATAAGCAGGAGTTTATTATTAGGGTCTTCTCTTTTCAAGCATCGACAATGAAACGCTGTCAGAAGTGCAGCACAGGAGGAGATCTGTAGGAAGTCAGGGGTTTATTTCTGCAGCGCTCTGCAAGCATGGGATTTATTACAGACTCCATACAGGTTTAAAATTAACCCGTCTATTAACCAGGGACACTCGGAAACATCTCCTGTCAGGTTCACACACTGAGGAAGCGCAAGGACTGGAGCCCAGGAGTCGAGTCTACGTGACACGGTTAATAAACATCATAACAAGCCCAGGGAAGCAAACACTAATTGTGCTGCCGCTTAGGACATTCCAGCCTTGTGTCTGTCCTTCCTGTTAACCCACCGAGGGTCATGAAATGTCAGTGCGCAGCGCCGGAGCCTGTGATGTGAGCCAGCGGCCTGTGACGAGCCCTCGGCCCCTGCCAGGAAATCACACCAGGCTACTAACAAGCCAGGACTACTACACTGCGAATGCTTTGTAATGACCCCTTCCATGGGTCAACATACATGCTGGACAGGTGTCTATTTAGACATATATATGTATACAGGGGTGACAAACAATCCAGTTTCTTTCCCCAGTATATATATATTATATATATATATATATATATATATATATATATATATATATATATATATATATATATAATAACCCAGTGAAGAATACATGTCTATTTATAATAGCAAATCAGAACCAGATAACACATTACTACATTACAGAAGCGACATCAGCACACTAACCCATTGGTTCCTTGATGACTACATAATAATCTGGTGCGTCCTCGGGGTCCACAGCTACCAGGAAGGGCCAGGCCATCTTGTGAGTCTGATGAGACACAAACAGAGGATAATAAGTTAAACAATAGCCAAGTGACCGGTTACACATCACTGAGACTTATCCATATATCTCCCCGCACCCAGGTTATATAGTGAGCGAGTAACATTGATAATTGACTTCATCCTCTTGCTCCGTGCTGCATGGATCTATAGATTGGGCTCTGAGAGGAAATACCCGACAGCAGCGGGGAAGTAAAAGTACTGGAGACTATAAAGGTTTCATAAAGTTACAGTGTGTGAATTACGCTCTGGGAAACAAATGTTATTCATTAAACACTTGGTGCGCCACTATTTTAAAAAGACTTCTGATTGGGATTTCAGTATGTGAGCAGATGTCCCATCTCTCTAGTTTTTCAGAGGATCGTCAAAACTACCCAAAAATACTACCCATCAAGCTTTGCTGCAAAAGAATGCCGCAATGCCAAGCCTATCCACAAGGTGGCACTAGACAAAAGTATGAATGGTAACGGTGCTCTGAAGATTCTCCAGACATCTTTTAATATTAGGACAGCGGTTCCCAAACTTTCTCACTTCAGGAATTCCGATCAGGGTCAGGGTAAGCCACCAGGGCCAGCACCCCCCAGGGAAAGCACTTTAGGAACCACTGTATTAGGAGCTTCTAATACCCAAATCAGCTGATCACAGACTATATCAAAATTTTTGAGCAATCAGACTATTATTATTTGACAGGAACTATAATCAATCATCAGATAACCCTCCATAGTCTGATTATATGTCTATTATCCATGAAACACTCCACCTGTAAGGATCGCAGGATCCGCTTCAAGCCCTCGTAGTCTTTGTCGGTCAGAGGGCTGAGGACAGTCATGGCATCCTCTGTAGACTGGCATCCCGGGCACACGTATATGTCGATAAACTCCGCCTCGCTCTGCAAGATCCCAACGCAGCGGCCGTGGAACCAGTTCTGGCAGCGGTCGCAGCCGATGTAAAATCTGCACGCGGCGACACAGACAAGAGGCGTTTACAATCCCTACGCTGCTCGCAAGACATAGACACAGACAGAAAGAGCACTAACACAGGATATAAGCAGCGTAAGGACGTGCACCACACCACAACGACAACATGTACTTCTAAAGCCTGGCTCTAGGGGACTGTCACTTCTAGCGCCCCCTATGTCAAAGCCGACTGCTACATCTGGCCTGCAGTACGAAGCTGTGCGAGTTAAGTAAAGGTCCTGCAGCTTCCAAGAGTCTAGCAGAGAGATACGGTGCTCAGATGACATTAGTCAGGAAAGCATGCACCACATATTAAGTATTGAGATAGATTGTTCTGGAGAGAAATCCCCCTCCCAGAGGGGGAGAGCAAGTAGCAGCGAGAGATGGAAAGCATGCTCTGGCCAGGTTAATAGGGGGGTACTGAGCTAAGGAAAGGGGAAGAGACAAGCATCTGCTGCACATATCCGACCAGCGCTGTCTAGTTAGTGCAAAAAAGTTCACTAGAACTCACTGTGAATCATCATAAGGTGTTCTGCAGATACAATACAACACCTCACTGCTGCCCTCTTGTGACCGTTTACAATCATTACAGATGTACACATCCACTTTCTTCGCTTCCGTCTCTGTGATGCCAACACATTCTCCGTGATACCAGTTAGCACAAAGCTCACAGCCAATATAGAACCTAGAACATATTTCACAACACAGTGACCCAATGGCACTACCGTCATGTCAAGAGAACACATCCAGGATAACACATTGGCAGACGCCGCAGCTTCCTTGGTGGATGGGACAGTGACAGTGTGGAGCGTCCCGAGTGTTCCTGGGAGGCCACACGGCTCCGAGCGTGACGTATGAGATATACAGACCGAAAAACACACCAGCCAATCAGACGCTGGATAACAACGACACAGCGTACACAGCTCTACACAGCACGGACTGAGGCGGAACCATGCACAACGTACACCACAAATGAAACGAACCACAGCAGCTATTGACACGGGTGTGGCAGATGTGTGGTGACACATACAGGTGCATGGCATGATAAACAGGGCGACAGGGAACTTACCTTCACCTGTCCTCACACACCCGGCTCTAACACAACAAGCAGCAACAGTTACAAGACTGGACCAGTGTGCAAAACCCTAATAATGATAGATGGAACTGGAACCTGTAGCCCCCTGGTCACTGGAGAGTCACAGACAGCCTAACCCCGAGTCTTGGAATCAAGTCAATCATTTAATGGGCTAAAACCCTTATTTCATCATCAGCCGTCAATGGGACAATGGGGTTGTAAGGGGCAGGCAGGACTGGGCACTTACATAGTTGCTCACTCCTTCTCCCTGCAACCGCCATTATAACACTTCCACAGTGCATTACTTACACTGCAGAGACCGTCACCATTATTCTTATAATACATTTATGAGAATATTCTGGACTTTGGTAAATCTGATACAGATATTGATGGAAATACCCCATGATGTAAACACAGAGGGGCAGACCCAGAGTTACACATTTTTTGTAGGTGTAGAACTGGGCAGATCCATGCTGCAATGTGAGGGGTGCAGATGAATTTTGCTTTGGCACAAAGCTGTCACAGATTTAGGTTTCATTTGCAATTTAGTGTTGAGCTAGGAAACGTCACCACATCGATGTTTGGTTTAGCCCAGGTCTACACTTCTACACTCTGGATCGGCCCCAGCATTCTGACGGGTGTTTTATTTATTTTTTCACACTGTCACCACAACAAAAAGAAGATCATGGGACGAGGTTATGGAAATAGAACAGACGTATTTGATAATACTCGGGGATCCACAAAGGAAGCTGGGATCAAAAAAGGCAAAACGACCTGAACTTAATGCATGACATTTATAGGACAATCTACTCGTATTTCTGGACGCGAGAGGATGAGGGAGAAAGAGCATTTACTATGAATGTGTATTTATAAGGGAGAAGTCATTTATATTGGCCTAACAAGAGCCCATAGAGGGTGATAGAGAACAATACAATCAGCACTGGGAAAGGTAGGGTGAGAGGAGGCTATAACCAGTTATTGCCAGTATCATAGGGACCCCTGCACAGCGATGAACCTGGAAGCTGTGGCTGCACACTTTAACCAGCCTCACACACAGAATACCAGAACAGACACTCACTTGGACTCGTCATACGGCGTCTTGCAGATGCAGTAGATCTTGTTGTCTTTCTTGTTGTCCTTTGAGGTAGTGGATATCATTTTCTTCTTTTTCGACTTGGAGGGGGCTGGTTCTTTCTCCTCCTCTCGCCTCCTTTTGTGGGAAGACACCGAGCTGGAGACAGATGTGGGCGAGGTGGGGGAGGGCCGGTGTGCGGGTGGCGAGGTCGGTAAGGGCTTAGGAGGTGGTGGTGGCGGCGGCGGAGGGGGAGGTGGCGGCGGGGTTGCAGCAGCGGCGGCAGCAGCGAGGGCTTTCTCCTTTTCCTTTTTAAGCTTATGCAGGTCTCTCTTCAACTCCTCCTGTAACTCATTAACAACATTCAAAATGAATGCACAAGTGAATGAATGCATTAATGAATGAATGAATGAGTAAATTAATACATAAATGCATGAATTAAATGAATGAATGCATTAAATGCACAAAATGAATAAATGCACAAAATGAATGAATACACGAATGAACCCTTTTTCCAGGCCGGCAGGAAGCATCTCATACCTGGACCTCTATCTGCAGCTCCTTGTCTAGCAGGGCGCGTTTCTTCAGGATCTCGGCTTTCAGCTGCTCCTTGTGTTTGTACAGGAGGGCGGACAGCTTGCTGGCGTTCTGCTTGCTCTTCTTCTGCTCCACGCTCTCCTCTCTCTTGCGTTTCTTGGCAGCTTGTTTTTCCTCCTTGTCGATCTTATCCAGAATGTATTTCATCACCTGGTTGCAGACGATCATTCTAAAGAGGCAACAGAAAAAGTATTAAACGCGCTCCGAGTAAGAGCCATGCAGAGTGTAATGAGGATGGACCCGCAGCGCTGACCTCTGGTTCTCCTCTCTTTCCACCGGGGTCATAGTCTTCTTCTGTTTTAAGTGCTCAATGACTGCATTTTGCTTCATCACAATCTGAGGGAGACAAAATGTATTTTACATAGACAGCAGGGCAGCACAGTAGTACTATCCTTTGATATAGCGTCCATCTACAGTCCATCATATGTTGTCTAGGGGGCGCTGCAGACTCTCCTTCTAGGAGAACAGAATAATTTGTAAAGCCTCCAGAACAGCAGAGGATCCAATCTCCACTTGGATTCAGACCTCTGCCTCTGGTGAGCCCATGCGGGCTCAAAGGCCATTCACCCCACATAAAATGGGGACACCTCGGAGACCTGTATAGGACTTAAGGGCAGCCCTATCTGCATTACATACACTTCCTGACCCATCATCAGAAAGATCTCAAGCAGTGAAGCCTTGCCTCTGAAGGTCCAGCTCGGCACTGAAAGTGTGTTTGGGCACATGCCCTCCCAAGTCTTAACCCTATCCCTATATTGCCATAATAAAGCCTATCGCTGGTTCCTCACCTGCTTCTGAATAATCTCGCTCTGGTTGGTGCCTTGGAGCGACTGCTCCCGCTTCACCTCTTGGTTCTTCTTGATCTGCTTCACCAGCTGAAGGTGCTCCTGGACGCTGGACGCTTGCACCGTCACCACGTTCTGGATCTGGTGCGTCTGCGCTGCCCCCGCGGGCTGGATCTGGAAGGGCAGCTGAAGTTTTATCTGCTGGGGGATGCTGCCTTGCTGTATCTGGGCCACCACCTGCGACGGGAGGTGGGAGAGGACCTGCACCTGCTGGTGAAGTTGGGGCATGGTGATGACCTGCGTCTGGCTGGGCTGGATTTGGAGCTGGGTTCGGGGTGGGGACTGCACCATCACTTGGTTGGCTGGCTGGATGTGGGGCTGAGACTTTGGCTGAATGTGGAAGGACGCCGGCAGAGCCATCTGAATGGATGTGGTTTGCGTTTGGCCTGGAGCCGAGGTCAATGTCTGGATCTGCGGGCAGCTCACGAGCCGCGGCTGACCTTGCACAGGAGGCTGCGATGGCATCTGCATAGTCACTTCAGAAAGCGTCGCTGGAATGGGAACTTGAGAAGGTGACGGCTTTATATCGGATGCCGCAGAGTCTTTGACCGTTTGTGACGTCTCTGGCGTCTCGGCCGAGCCGGGCTGAACCTGCTGGGTATCGTCCATAGACTGTGGCTGCTGAGGTTGGACATGAGATGCTTGTGGCTGGTCGGCAGTAGGCACAGTCAGGTCCTGGTCTGTGGGAACGCCTGGTACCTGCGGCTGAGACGACTGGGAGGGAGCGAGTGGTGGAGGCCCCGGCTGACCGGCCTGCGAGGTGGGTACCTGCTCAGATGCTGCAAAAACATACAAAACCAATAAACATTGACGCGCGGTGAGGAGGGCACATTGAATCATCAGCCGTCCAATAGAAGCATACCGGACATGGTGGTGGAAGGTGTGGAAGTCACTGCCGTGGTGACGGTGGTGGATCCCGGAGGCAGCGGTGTGAACAGGAACCGTTGTATGGTGCCATTCGGCATTGCAGCCTGCATCAGTTGCTGCCCGGGAGTAGGTATCACAGTGACCCCTGGTGGAATTAACTGTAACTGCCCTGTAGTCTGACCCTGACCTTGGATCACAACAGTGAGGCTCTGGTTTCCATCCTGGATTAAACAAAATAAAAGGGCAGATGATGGCACAGACCTATCTTGAAGCTGTGCAGCCTCAGTGAGTAAGGGGGGGGTCTTAACTCACCTGCTGCTGGGTAAGCTGTGTGAGTTGTGCCATAGTCAGCTTAACCTGCCCCTGCTGGGGTGTCCTGTTAGCTTGTGCGGTTGTCACCTGGGGCTGAGCTTGCTGCACGGACGTGCCCACTTTGTGTGCACCGCTGGAAACCGTAGTGCCGATGGGTATAGTAGTGGTGACAGGCTGACCCCGGATAATCTGAGTTACGACCTGCTGAGGCTGACCTATAAGCAGAAACCAGGAAGGAATAAATGCTGAGTAACACAATACACTACATCATACTGGGTGAATATACAGAGCTAGAACGGCATTTTATAAAGAGCTTTAATAAAGTTACCAGACTGAAGGATTCCTTGTTGTACCACAAGTGGGGTCCGCATTATAGGCTTTCCTAGCGTGGACTGCTGGAGAGACGGGGTCCTGATGACAGTCATGCCAGGCCTTAGTTGTGCTCCGGCAGTGATCACCTGTGTAATAATAGAAATGCTGTGTATAACACACTACATAAAATACTCAATACATAAATAAGGGGAACTTCTAGAGCACATACCTGTTGTGTGCTGCCAGTGGTGCCGGTTGTTCCCAAATTGGGCCGGATGGAGACAGTTGCGGTCCGGGGCTGGAACGTGGTGAAGGTCTGCTGTACTCCGGTGCTGGATGGTATTATTCCCAACACTTTCTGCTGCATCTGAACCACACCTAATGGGACAGAGAGGACTGATCAGCACAAACACAGTTATGGACCAAACCCCCTCATCTCCCTGTCAGGAGGGCATGAACGGCGACGCTGCTGGAAGAGGCAAGGTGATGAGGACATCCTTCCCTTACACAGATACTGGACTTATAATCCTCAGGTTTGGGCAGAGGGGCATGCTTTAATGGCGCATATATTATATATATATATATATATATATATATATATATATATATATATATATATATATATACACACACACATACATAGACATACACATATATACATACACACACATACATATATACCTTCATTTAAAATCATAAAGACCCGGCACCATTTACCTGTTGTGGTTTGTCCTTGCTTCACCCACGTAGCAAACGTCTGGTGGAAGTTCTTGTTCTGCTGGAAGGACACTGTGCCAGGAGACCCCACCTTTGTGGCAAGTACCACCTTGGTTCCAGAGGTCACCGGGCTGGCTAAAGAGCCCACCACCACTTTGTGTGGGGTGGAGAGCTGGGTCAGTGTGCTGCTGGTGGAGGACGCGCTGGCCGTGCTGCCGATCAGAGACAGTTTCTGCTGTTCCAGGCGTTTCTAGAGTCATAGACCATTGCAGATTAGTCGAGAGACAGACTTTCCTGCTAATATGTATGGACAAGCAACACAAACCAGACTCTCTATTTTGCTTAACACTATTATTTCCCAGCAATACCAGGAAACTTTTTGGTTGTCCACTAGGGGGCACATACGACTGTACCACCCACCTGTTGAGCTGTTAGTCGCTGCTGTTTGAGCTGAGCTTCAACCTGAGCCTTTGCATCTTCTCCCTTCCTCTGGTCACTGGACTGGGCCTTCTCTTTCTCCACCCTAAGAGAAGGTAAAAGATTGGCGAAAGAAATATATTGTAGATGAATGGGGAAATTAAACCAAAACAGGGGGCAGGAGTCTACCGAGGGAATAATGCCGCATCAGGATTTTATAACTATATTGTACCTTTCAGAAAAGCACTTGATCTCCCACAGGTCCAGGTCTTCCTCTGCGACCCACGTCTCAAGGATGATTGGACCAGTCTGCTTGGGGGTTTCGGGTCTCTTGGGACGAAGCGCGCTGGATCGAAGACCCTTCCTCTGAGGGGTGGGGGTTTCTGCCAGAAGAAAGCTTTGCGTCAATGTTTCTCTCAAAACAGCAGGGCCGGATTAAGGTTTGGATACCCCTGAGCAACTAACCCCCTACTTTGAAAATAAAAATGAGAAGGGTAGTGCAAAAAGCACATGCTAACGCAGCCGCTCCATAATACACACAGAAAGGCCGCGCTAGCAGCCGCTCTCTGCAATACCCTCCTCCTACTAATGTGCTATGATCACATACTCGTAATAACACACTGATAATAGCACAGTTGCAGTAGCATCTGCTAGCGCTGCCGCTCTGTGCAATACCCTCCTCCTACTAATGTGCTATGATCACACAGTAGTAACACATTGATCATAGCACAGTGGTAGTAGCATCTGCTCGCTCTGCGTGTATCTCTCTTCCTAAGAAACATGTTGCTGTGGAGGTTATACAATGGCCTCCAGACATGGCTGTCTTTACCTTTTGGTGTCTCTGGAACTCCAATGGGGCATATAATTTTCCTGATGCAATACTCCGAGCGGATCCCGTATGGGCCAACATCCCTCCGCTTGATGATTTCAGTAGTGGTGATCTCCGTTTCGGACGATTCTGTGAAGCACAGATATGTTAGTCATGCCACAGAGACATGGACATGAAACATTTGGGGCATTACAAAAGCTGCTGTGATAAGTACCTGTACGCGTTATTCCACCTCCGGGTGGGGGTTTCGCCGCCATATCGTCCCACCTTAAACACGCCCATAGGAGGCGCAACATCAGACTCACACCAGCCAGTGATCTCACTGTCTGAAGACGATACCTTCACCAACACAATGGAGAATAATTAGTCAACAAGTAAACCTATTTCACCAATTTTCATAAATTAAGAGGAAGAAGTTACACCTGCTCAAAACCATGTTGAACTGCTGAGGCGGCAAATGTCACCAGCAGTAAATTAGAGTTGAGAGATGATAATTTCCAGCCAAGTCTAATAACAGTGTAACAGCAACTCAACATGGCTTTACCCAGGTGTCACTTTCCACCTGTTATTTCATACTCGGGATTTGGTTAAAGCCTTAACACTCATAATTAGTCAAAGTGTTAACAATGTTCGTAATTGTTTGCTATATGCAATCTGTGATACTTGTGTCCTGTATCCCCTTACATAGAAACATAGAAAGTGACGGCAGATAAGAGCCACATGGCCCTTCCAGTCTGCCCCATCCATTCTCTTTCTGTTCCCCAATCTTTAACAAACTTTAATAAATATCTAATGGTTACATTTATAGTATGGATCACAGTATTAATAGCGTAATACAGTATTAATAGCATAGATTAAAAAAAAAAAAAAAAAAAAAAATATATATATATATATATATATATATATTATATATATATATATATATATAGATTAAAAAAAAAAAAAAAAAAAGTCAAAGAAAGATGTTTTCATTTCAAAAATATCAGTTTTCAGGTTCCATCGTTAAGACTCTAAGGCAGTGGCTCCCAAACAGCTACCAGGGGGTGCATGGGCCATAACGGGGTGCCACGGCCATAACGAATTACACCGTAAGGGCTGGCAATGAAGATAATGTGGTTTCCAGCCCTTACATTCTACCTACAGTGTAGGACCCACACAATGTTATGTGCCTACCGGACGGCATACATTGCGGGGTCCCGACTAAGTGTGGAAGTTTGGAAACCACTTCTCTAAGGCCTAGATTTACTATAAAGTGCAGGAAAAGAAAAGATGAATCTAACTGGTTGTTATGGACAACCAATCAGATTCTAGCTCTCAGCTTCCTTTAACATACTATCAAACTTCAGATAGAATCTGATTAGTTGTTATGGGCAACTTTTTCTTTCCCATAGTTTAGTAAATAAAGGCTTAATTGTTCCTCTACAAAATGATCAGACACGATTTTGTAACTTAGATATAATAAGAACAACAACAACAACCTACCTCCAAGCTATTCCAAAGGTAGGCCGAGGGGAAGGATACGGCCAGATATCATGCACTGGTTTGGCGTTATAGCTGAAGGCCGGCACCTCTCGGATCCCCCCTTTCCGGGACAGCTTTTTCAGGTCGTCGTTTGGAAGAACAAATATGCTCTTTTTATTGCTCTTTGTGACAAATTTCCTGTAGGAGGGGAGAGCCGTCCCGGACCTGGCCTTCTTGGTCTTGGTGAATTTCATTAAGCGCACGCGGTCCTTGGTGGAATACTCTTTGCTCACAGTCATGACAGAGGACATGGTCCCGGAAGCAGTGGTCAAGGAGTCCGTCACTGTGGTGGTGACGGAGGTTTTACTATGCTCCGTAATGGATACGACGCCATCTTTGTTCGGAGACGTCGACACGACTGTGGTAACCGTAGTGGTTCTGGTTGTAGTGGTGACTTCGCTGACGACGGTTTTGATTTCAGCGTCGCCGTTCACCGCACCCGTAGACAAACCGTTCTGTTCGATGGAGTCATTACTCAGACTGGACTCCTCCGCAGAATTGACCGGGGACAAGTCTTTCTGAATTGCTTCGGACTCCATGTGCTCACCACCACAAATGGAGTTATTGTTCTTGAGTAAGGGCTCACGAGAACCATCAAGTATTTTATCATCAGCGGAAGGCGGCTCATCCCGATTTTGGGAATTTACCACCATTTTGTCCTTTTCCTTGGCCATATCTGAATCCTTTGATGGACTGGACGAAAGGGAAGAGGAGAGCCCATTTTTCTCCTCCGTAGTGATATCTCCATTCATAAATGGTTTAGCCGTGGTCTCCTTCAGCTTCCCCCTATTGTCAGAGACCGTCCTGGAGATGTGGTTGACCTTCGTCTCGGCCTCCTGGGCAGACTGGTTTTCACACAGGTCATGGGGCAAACCATCGTTCCCATTGACCTGCGGCGTACAGTCAACCTCGGAGGGAATATGGTTACTGCAAGTCCTGTTGTGGCAATCCAAACTATTAATTGCAACACTAGTCCTTTCGCAGCCGCCTTGCTGGTCTCCGTTGGAGACTTTATTTGTGCAGCACGTTTGGGCATTGCTTAAGACCCCTTCACTTGTCTCTTCAGGGGTTCGGTTGTTCTCCACGGCAGGCTTTGACACCTCCTCTGGAACGCAAACCTGGTGGCTGCTAACTCCGTCTTCTTTTGGATCTGCTAAACTGTTCTCCAGGCAATTCGGGAGACTCGCACGGTCTGGTGACGGTTTGGTTTCGGGGTACTCAGTCCGAGTGTTGGAATAACTGTCCTCGCTTTTGTGGACATCATCTTTGGTTTCATCGCTGCTCAGAGCCGGGGCGCTCCGATCTCCGTCTTGGGTTTCGTGCTCCATCATACTACATTGCTTTTGTGTTCCCTCAAGGTCTCCTGTCAGCGGATCAACACGTTGCTCTGAACTAGGAGGTGCGGATTTGTCATTGTCCGTAAGGGGCAAGTCTGAGTTTTTATCCGTGCAAAGAAGTGCAGGTCGGGGAGGGCTACTAGCATCAAACTCCATTAAGAGGTTCCTTTGGAGAGAAGTAGGGGCAGCGTCCATCGTGTTATCAGTCTTAGGTTTGCCCTTAGTGCTGTCGGGTAAACCCTTTTGCTGGTCTGCAGACACTACCCCAATCTGTTTCGCTGCGCTGTCCAATTCCAGCCTCTCCAATCGTTGTTTTTCTTCAAGTGTAAACTGTTTGACCCTTCGCTCGAGCAGCCCGTCCAGCCGGGAAGTTTTTACGTTTTTCTTATACCAAGTCCTCATCTGAAACCCGAGGCTGACATTGATTAAATCCGCATCGGCAAAAGTTTCCTTCTCTTTATTGGCACAGGGTTCAACCTCCATTGGCTCCTCCTTCACATCTGAGGGTTTTTCAGGCTCTGCAACCACAAAAGTTTTGTCACCGACTAGAAATTTATTTGTATATACCAGCGTGGAGGTACCTTACTGTAATATTGAACCTACCTCTTCAGATACAGGTAAAGAAGATGGTAAAACTGCTGCAGGGTGATCTGGTACATAAACCAGGGGTAGGCAACCTGCGGCTCTACAACTACCAGCATGCTTTTCCACATATGAACTATGTCTGTGCAGTTAAAGCATGCTGGGACTTCTAGTTCTACAAAGAGAGGGGGTGGTATATTGGGGTAAAGCAATCCTAAAGTACAGGGATAGTCAACTGCAGGTCTTCAGGTGTTGTCAAACTACCTGGTGGTGGTGCCCACAGGTTGCTTACCCCTGGTCTATAACAAGTGAATACTGATGTTCAAATTGGACAGGGGGGCTTGGCACATGCTATCTGCGCAACTATCAGTAATACATAGTTACTGATGCATTATGTGTATGTATTCAATTTTGCATTGCATTAACTTATAGCACCACAACTGGTTGCTATACCACAACTGGTTGCTATACCACAACTGGTTGCTATACCACAACTGGTTGCTATACACACACCGCATGCTAGGATAACGACGCATTACGGATCATACCATTCTCTGTAGATGAGGCATCCTTGTCCGCCACGTGTTCCCGCTCACTGGCCTCAATCTGATTTATAATTTGGTCCCTTCGATCCTCCTCTTTGACTTCTCTCTTTTTCACAGCATTGGTTTCCAATGTCTTGTCTTCCGATTTCTCCTTCTTTGCGTCCACCTCCATCGCCCCATCCTCAGGTTTATAGCCTTTTTCTAAAGGGAATTAAAGGGACTGTAAGGTAACAGTAAAACACAAAATAGTGACTAATAACTAAAAGAACCCTAAATCCTGCAGTTACCTAACATTTTCCTGTAGTTTACATTGGTGTTTCCTGGGAAGCGCGGCATAGACCGGTGGACGTGCGTTTTGCTGATCCAGCTCCACCCTCCATACCCAGTGACTCTGTATTCTTCTCCTTTCTGTTTCCAAACCTTTATAAAGAAAAAGTAAATTTCAGGTCTTCATGGCGGCTGTAAAACTACCAACATGGTGTGAGCCATCGCCAAGCAATACCTGATGTTTCACAGGGAAGGTGTACTTGACCCAAGTAGCCTGCTGCATGGTCTCTTCCTCCTCCTGCTTCCTCTCCTTCTTCTTCACTTTGTCTTTCTCCTCTCTCTCCATGGANGTCATCCTCCGAAGCCTGAACACAGATTGTTATTTTTACTACTCAACTAAACAATCTCATTTTATAATCATTATTAGTATTAGGATTGTTTAACTAAATAGAGAACGACAAAGGGCCCATGGGGCCACACTGGTAACGTACAAGCTTAGACATGAGTTCTGAGTAATACACAGTATACAGGATGCTACACTGATAGCACAAAACCAATTCAGGGGGCAGATATAAGACTGGAGATCAGATTCAAGCTTTCACTTTTATTTTACACACTGGAGAATGTGAACTCGAATCTGATTGGTTGCCATGGGCAACAGCCCTACTTTTCAATCTGACTGCAATCTCGCCGCTTAGTAAATATACCCCTAGGGGATAACTTGGTACATTGTAGTCTGCCGCTTCTATTCTCTGCGATTCAGAATTATCATGGGTTGGGATGGATAAGTACTTCTCTGTACTGCAATCCCTGGTGTCTTCCCCCCAGTGACCTCAGTAGCAGGAGTCTTCTGATATTCGTGGATTGTTATGCTGGCTATACACCAGGCCGATATCAGGTCACATAGTGCATCACAGAATCTTGCTCCTGATATAATGTACATCGTATGCAAAGTATCGGAGCAATTCATCATATAGGTGTATGGTCAGCATTACTGCAGTGATCAGTGATAAGATCAAGAGATCACTTACTATCCCCATAGAGTAAGAAAGGGATCAGCACTGTCAGAAGATTCACTGATTTATCTGGGACCTTAGTAAATAGTGCAAATAGTGAAATAGTCTCGGTTTTGTCAGACTACGTTTAGTTTTATCTCATTAATCACCTTGTGTGGCCTAAGGACTCCTTCCAAATGGGCAACATGACGACGGGTTTAATGGCGCATTCCAGTATTGCTAATGCCAGTGCAAATTCACGCGGCTTGCTGCACATCTGCACAGCTTTGATCCAGTTTGACCTGCAGAACAGAAGAGAAGTCAGCCCGATACACTCCTCGATAGCGCGTAGATCGGCGACCCCACGCGGCAGCGCCTATAATACCTGTGCGAGGCCCAGTTGGGATGGAGGAACGGCGCGGGGATGTTGTTCTCGAGCTGAACGATGGTGAGCCTCAGTGTGGATATGGTCAGCACCTTGGACCCGTGCACAGATCCGTTCCACTTGAACTCGCCCATGGGCGACATGCAGAATTTGTGAGAAAGGTGCCTGCGCTTGTCGTGGTCCTCCCTGTGCTGATGCTTGTTTAGTGCAAAGGAATTGGTGGTGTACTGGTTATGGTATACCCTGTATTTCCCCTCCTGCCCCAGCTTGAAGTAATTGCTCAAGAGACCCCTCATGACCACATCCTTCCTGGTGCTCAGCCGGGAGATCTCGCCTTGAGAATTAACCACCAGGACCTGTAAGTGAAACAATAAGATGCAAGTTAATAATGTTAATGTACTTCCTTACCCACAATTCCCGGCAGCCAGGAGTCCTGGATTCAGGAGTACATCTGTGGGTAAGGCCAACACAATGCCCATATTAAAGAGGAGATGACAAGAACCTTAGAGGTTTGCACTTTATCGTTACACCACATATAGGGTCACCGCTATAAGAGTCCACGATTACATTTACAGTAGATATAAACTAAAGTTATGCGTAATCATCAAACCTCCGCATTCAAGGAGTCCATCACCAGCTAAGGCAGATTATGAAGAGATTTTGGTCTATAGATACCAGACGGTGATTACTGAATAGCAGAAGAGAGTCAGAGGGTGGGTTAGGTGTCCCGCTGAGGGCGGCTGCTCCCGGTGTGGCTGACACGTAACACAAACCTCTCTGCCTTCCTTAAAAAGCTTATTTGCTTCATGGACTGCGACAGAGAACTGNTGATTCTTCAACAGACTTAACTTGCTGTCGGGGTTCCGTAACCTCGTCACCATCCTCACAGACGCCTTCCCGGGACACGGAGACTCTGCTGCGTCCCCGGCGCCCTTCTCTGCCTTCACATCCACAGAGGCTGCAGACATGACAGGAAACAACAGGCGTGACTAACCAATGCACAGGGATAAATGGGGTTTCAGACTATTTCCACCAGCGGCCAGTACCTGTATCATCCTGCTTGGAGGCAGCTTGCTGGTGCTCAGGCGCAGTACTGCTATTACAGCTGTCATCGCTTCCAGCTTGGGGTGTGGATGGTAGGGTGGTACTGGAGGCGGTAGCGCTGGTTTCTGTTATTGTATAACAAAAGTTTACATGAGAGAAGAACAAAATGCAAAGTTTCACCTCTTCTGTCTCCCAATCCCCCACACCAACCCTTTAATGCCTGAGCCCCTCAATCTATCTGCAACAGAAGTGTAGTTCTGAATAAGAACCCGGGAGATTGAGGGTATAGCATATACAGGCCAGGAACAGTCCGCTATTACATAAGACAGTGCTGCTATATGTACCTGGTGGAGAAGACGCAGACGATGCCGGGTCTGTACTCTTGTCACCATCCCCCTCTTTACTGGTCTCCTGTGAAGGGGTCTTCTCTGGGTCTTTAGCTTGCCGTTCAATGGATGGTGTCTCTTCTGTGCTGCTTTTATCACCCCCTGCGGTTTCTACAGTAAAATACAAAACACGTCTGTATTATTGCTGGTGTATGAGCCATGATCATAGACAACCATCGATACCAATGCATAAGGTATCTGACCTTCTCCAGGGCTCTTCTCTGCACCCTCCTGGCTGTCCTCTGGCTTGGAGCTGGAGTTCTGGTCCTTCTTACTCTCCCCCTCTGGAGTGATGGACTCTTCCACAGACTTCTCTCCATCTGCGGACTCCTCGCGTTTGGCTTTCAGCTTCTCCATTATTTCTTCTAAATACACAAACAAGAATTATATGTTACATGTCTAAGACGCATATTGGTGTAAAGCAGAGTTTCTCCATGTGGACCACTCTTTGGAGGGATGTAGGGTGGATATGTATCTGAACGATATAACCAAAATGCAGCATAATTTGAGGAAGTGAATGTGGATATGAAACAATCGGGTTAGTTTACCAAGAAGTAAGAGGTCGGGAAAGTGAGCTGCTGATGTTCGGGACATAGTGGTGGTGAAAGAAGGGGTAAGGAGCGAAGTTATAGTGTCAAGTACAAAGTAAGGGTGAAGGGAGGGGTAAGGACCAGTAAGGAGCTGGTGTCAGGGACATAGTGAGGGTGAAAGATGAAGGGGCAAAGTTATAGTATCAAGGGCAAGGTAGGGGGGGAAAGGACCAGTCAAGGGCTGCTGTCAGTGTAGAGGGTGAAGGGAAAGGTAAGGTTCAGTAAGGAGCTGGTTTCAGGGTCATGGTGAAGTTGAAGGGACAGGTAAGGACCAGTAAAGGGGTAAAAGGCTTGTGTCAGGGACATAGTGATGGTGAAGAGAGGGGTAAGGACCAGTAAGGAGCTGGTGTCAGGGTTATAGTGACGGTGATGGGAGGGGTAAGGACCAGTAAATGGGTGAAGTTCTGGTGTCAGGGACATAGTGAGTGTGGATGGAGAAGAAAGGGCTATAAAGAGGTGAAATGCTGGACACATGGTCAAGTAAAAGGAGCACGTGCAGAATCCATAACTGTACTCGGGATTTATTACTGACATTGAACAGTTCACCCGTCACGTCATTGTAGGACAGCGTATGCCTACACTTATATATACCACACGGAATACATCACGGCGAGCACCTACCATTGACTACGGATAGGTAGGATCGGTTGTTCCCCTTGGCCTTATTGGTCAGCTCCTCCGTGATGTCCATGTGCTGATGGATTTCTTCTCGCAGGTCCTCCAGCGTCTTGCAGAGGTCAGCCTCGTAGCAGGCCTTGTCCAGGCAATCCATTAACTCCTCCAGCTGTGGTTTGGAGCTGTAGTACCAGATCTTCTTCTCCTTCTCATTATCAGAGTCTTCTTCTCTAGAAAAGAGATAGGTATAGAAGATGATTAAGACTCCACCACAATACCCTCCAAGACAAAGCAGAGGTGACCTGTGTGTCATGCCGGGGCTGCTCCTAGGGTGCAACTCTAAACCTAGAACTCTAACACCACTGCCTAGACACATAATCCCTTACTCCATGGCAGATAAAGGAGCTAAGTGCAGAGGGAATCGCACTTAAGCTGGCCATACACTATAAGATAAATTGTTCCAATCGAAAGATTTTTCAAGAGTGGGCAAAACCATGATGAATTGCAGGGGAGGTAAATTGAATTAGTTGCAATCAGTATTACAGGTGAGAGANGATGTTTCCAGCNCAAGTNTAATAACAGTGTAACAGTAACGCTGGTCAGTATCTGTGTACAACATGCAACAATAAAGTATTCTCCCTGCATGCAAACACTGACATTCATTTTACCTCCCCCTGCACTGCAATTCATCATGGTATGACCCAGGTGTAACTTATCTCCAGTCTGGACCTGGTCCTAGGTGTCTGTAGAGTCACTTACATGATGATGCGCCTGTTCAGGAACCAGTATTTCCGCCGGTGTCGGTCGTACCCGATGGGCTCGTGCCTTATGTACGGTTTGTTCTTCTGTATCTCGGAGACGCAGTCGTTGACGCCGGACACTTTGTGCGCCACGCACACCTCGCACTGCCACTCGTCCTCGGGCACCTCCTCCAGGGGCGGCTTGACGCACTCCAGGTGGTAGACGGCCGAGCAGGTCTCGCAGCACAGCAGGTCGCCCAGCTTGTGGCACACGCGGCAGTGGTCGTCGTACTGGATGACGCCTTCGGACATGAGCTCCTCGCGGGCCATGTTGGTGGTCAGGAACTGGTCGACGAGGAAGAGCAGCACCTGCACCTTGCTCTCGATGGGCCCGTAGGGGTAGTCGTCCAGCTCCTGGTAGGGGAGCACGTGGTGGTACTCGCGGTCGCTCTCGCAGTACACCCGCAGGACCTCGGGCCACGTCATGCCGTCTATGAAGTACAGGGTGGAGTTGACGCTGTCCTTTAGGTCCGCCGGGCCGAAGGTGGTGTTGGAGGTGTCCTCCTCGCGCAGGACGGCTTTCAGGAGGGCCACGTGCGTTTCCGCCATCAGGGTGCACTGCTCCTGGCTCACGAGGGCCGCGCAGAAGTCCTCGAAGCGGAAAGGGGACAGGCGCAGGACCGTGCCGAAGGTCCTCAGCACCTCGTAGATGGCGATGACGTTCATTAAGTGCTCGGTGGGCAGCATCAGATCCTCCGAGGACTTGGGGAACTCCAGAGGGGGGACGTCTTTCTCTTCGTATATCGGCGAACGCGGCCGGTGAACGCGGNGTTTTCGTCTCCCTATTAAAACGATTAAAAAACAAGTTCCAATAAGAATTGTATCAATACAAATCATACAAACCGTGTTTCCCCGATAATAAGACACTGTTGTTATATTTTTTGGTCTGCAAAAAACACCATAGGGCTTATTTTTGGGGTAGGTCTTATTTTAATTAACATTGACAGATATCTATATAAACAGTTCTGCTTTAATCCCCATCATGCCCACCAGTACTGGAGAATTCACTAGGGCTTATTTTCGAGGTAGGGCTTATTTTCAGGGTAGGGCTTATTTTTGGGGGGAAACACGGTAGACAATGCAGAAGCAATGCTTGTATGGTTGTGTGAGCTACTAACACTTATTATACTGCAAGACTCTGAAATAGTATCGCCATTGGCTTACAGTCTCCTAGTGAACAGAATTTCCATGTACAAGACATTGGACTA
>JABWIB010005913.1:7384-29619 GCA_016617825.1 Platyplectrum ornatum
TCATTTTACACTCTGGAGAATGTGAACTCAAATCTGATTGGTTGCCATGGGCAACTTCCCCAAATTCGAATTTCACTGCAATCTCCCTGCTTAGTAAATATACCCCTATGTATTCCATGTCTCTTCTCTGTTACATAGATCTGTCCATTACTGACACATTGAACTATTTTAAAAGTCCTTCTTATACAGCGTATTACTTTGTAGCACTTAAATTGTACTGTTGGTTTATAGCAGACTTTTTAGTACATTCTGCTTTTATTGTTTTATATTTATTGTTTTATATTTATAGAAAACAATAAAGAAAAATACATAATGGATCAGTCAACTGAAGAGGTGCATCCCAGTACTGGAACTGCTTCCAGTATTTCTGCAACCTCTAGCACTAATACTATGACTAGTAGCAGACATGTAAACATAAGAATAAAACATGGTACAGTGAAAGACAAAAGGTTCCCCCCTTGGTAGTAAAAAGATTGCAGATAAACATAAACTAGCAAACCTACCATACACTACACAGAGTGGAAAGGAAAGGCTCAGAACATGTCCGTTATTGTTGGCTAATGCTCTTGTTACAGTCACATGCACATTTATGAGACACCTATAATTTAGTTAAGCCTATAAGGAAATCCAAAACATAACATCCAAGACATAAAAATAAGCAAGGCCCAAGTGTCTTCAGAAGGGTAATGTTACAGTGTCCCAAAAAATTGTGTCAGCCACCAGTGATTCTGACAACTCTGTAATTGAAGAAGCCTCCTTTTGGTAGCAACATGAGTGTAGATACCAGTCAAGTCACAAAAGACTTTGCATCACATGTAGAAACAGAGGATGCAACTGTGGAAATAGTCATTCACTCATAGGTTGATTTATGTTCATCAGACAGCTATGATGATGATGGTAAACCAAAAAAGATGAGTCACTTCAGGAATTCAGGAATTCCCCCATAAAACGGGGGAAAAAACAACAGATTGCTTACTGGATCGAATACATACAAATCTCTGTATAGAGTAAAAGAGTCAGTGTGTCCACCAATAGTCCACAATGGGTCTTTCAACTTCTATCTTCAGTGTTTCACTCGGCGGAAATATCCTCAAATGAAGAAAACATATATAGTGCTCTCTGTGATGATCGATATAACAAAAAATACCCCCCAGGGGTTCTACTCACATTTCGCACTCTTGGGCTTTAAGCGTTGTACAGGTGTAGCTGTGCTGCGTCTCTTCGTAGGTAGGATACTGCGGGCCCCAGCTCCCGGCTCTATTCCGGTCTCCTGGTCTCTGATCTNCCGTCCTTGTACGACCTCCGGCTGCTCACACGATTCCCCCTCAAATAATGGAGTATAAGAGAAAAAAACCCTAGTGCACACTGGGCAATATGGTCCACGGTAGCAAGTTGTACCTCACTTACACTTTAATGGACGTTATGCGCTTTTCAATAATCCTACTCCCACAACACGTTGATCTCCGTCTATGATCCGCACCGGGTGGCCTCCGATAGATCTCCTCACAGCATCTCTCTGCAGGGATCCACCCCCAACGTTGCGTCCACGTGTGTCGGGTCCCAAAGGACACAGGACTCAATGCAGAGTATCCCAACTTATATTTATTAAAGTAAAGTATTAAAAATATTAAATAAAATTAAATAAAAGTGAGGCGCAACAACCACCTCTCACCCGGATTTCTGTGTCAGATGACAAAAGGGTCCAACAAAAACACAGGCAGGGAAATATCCAGGTAGACAGGTGACTGCGATGGAATTATGGGCCTAACAAATACCACACTCACCTGATGCGTTTCGGTAATTAATTACCTTTCTCAAGGAAGTCTTAATTATCGAAACGCGTCGGGTGAGTGTGGTATTTGTGAGGCCCATAATTCCATCGCAGTCACCTGTCTACCTGGATATTCTGCATTGAGTCCTGTGTCCTTTCGGACCCTACACATGTGGACGCAGCGTTGGGGGTGGATCCCTGCAGAGAGATGCTGTGAGGAGATCTATCGGAGGCCATCTGGTGCGGATCATAGACGGAGACCAACGTGCTGTGGGAGTAGGATTATTGAAAAGCGCATAACGTCCTTTAAAGTGTAAGTGAGGTACAAATTGCTACCGTGGACCATATTGCCCAGTGTGCACTAGGGTTTTTTCTTTTATACTCCATTATTTGAAGGGAATCATGTGAGCAGCCGGAGGTCGGACACGGACGGGAGATCAGAGACCAGGAGACTGGAATAGAGCCGGGAGCTGGGGCCCGCAGTAGCCTACCTACGGTGAGACACTGCACAGCTACACCTGTACAACGCTTAAAGCCCAAGAGGGCGAAATGTGAGTAGAACCCCTGGGGGGTATTTTTTGTTATATCGATCATCACACAGAGCACTATATATGTTTTCTTCATTTGAGGATATTTCTGCCGAGTGAAACACTGAAGATAGAAGTTGAAAGACCCATTGTGGACTATTGGTGGACACACTGACTCTTTTACTCTATACAGAGATTTGTATGCAATTTGTTGTTTTTTCCCCCGTTTTATGGGGATTATTGTCTAGCACATTCCTGAAGTGACTCATCTTTTTTGGTTTACTATTTGTTGTGTTGGGCATTTGGTGTGTGCCTAGTAGTGAACTTTGGGAGTTGCAGCTTTGGGAGTTCACTTATTCTTTGTTTTATTACTATGATGATGATGGTGTTGGATGAAGCCCAGCATTTCCTTAAGTCCGTCGCTGTAGCCAATTTAGACCAAATTAATTATTTCTCATTCTTTTTCATTTCTTTTTTTTTATATAAACCAAGGAATTCAGCCACTCCAGTATCTGTGTCGCTGAACCCATTGGTTTGTTAAAGGACAATCTCCTTAGTGCATTGCCAATCTCCTGCAATGTCCCAGAAACCCTGTGGATCATATGGAGACAGTATATACAAAACTGTTGATCAATTGTGGTGGGTGGTCTATGCAGGTTATCATCCATACCATATCTTTCATTCTTTTTGTAGCTGTTTAGAAATTGAAGAAGCTTCGTAGTCTGGGGCATAATATTCTTCACTTGGTTTCCTAGCTTGTGCAGGATTTATTGTCTATAAATACTTGCTCTTGCTTTTTAAAAATAGAAGAAGCTATATATATATATATATATATATATATATATAATCACTACTTATTACTATTTACTCACCCTTCTGAGTGCCTTATTATTTGGAATATATGTGTCCAGTTACATATGTCATGTAAAGAATGCCTGATTAACAGGCCGCAGAAGCGTTAGTGTGACCAGGCCAAAAAAATGAAAAACAATTATTAAAAATAGATGGGGGGGTGCCGTAATCAAATCTTACCTGATTACTCCCAGCTGTGCTGTTTGGCCACCAGCCGGTCTCCTGCCCATAGCCACTGTCATGTCGTGTGACATCACACAGGCCCAAACCCTCCAAAGCCCTCCCATAACATGGCAAAGAATGGAATGCCAGCCATGTAGTTGGACAACACTCTGTATGCTGACTTACGACCATGTATCTGAGAATTTTTTTCACATTGATTAAAATGCCAGTACAGTAGCACTATTGCATTACTACAAACAGGCATTGTTATATAGTCAATTAAATGCTTTTTTTATACTGTAAAAAGAAGCATTAAAACCCCATATACAGTTGTGCTCATAAGTTTACATACCCTAGCAGAATTNGTGATTTTCTNGNNATTTGTCAGAGAATATGAATGATAACTTACAAACTTTTCTTTCACTCATGGTTAGTNGTTGGGTGAAGCCATTTATTGTCAAACAAATGTGTTTACTCTTTTTAAATCATAATGACAACAGAAACTACCCAAATGACCCTGATCAAAAGTTTACATACCCCAGATCTTAATACCGTGTACTGCCCCCTTTAACATCAATGACAGCTTGAAGTCCTTTGTGGTAGTTGTGGTTGAGGCTCTTTAATTTCTCAGATGGTAAAGCTGCCGATTCTTCTTGGCAAAAAGCCTCCAGTTCCTGTAAATTCTTTAGGAGACTTAGATGGCCACTCCAGAACCATCACTTTATTCTGGTCGACTTGTCCTTGTGTTTTAGATCATTGTCATGTTGGTATGTTCCATACGCAGCTTCCGGGCTGATGAGTGCACATTTTCCTCCAGTATTTTCTGATAACATGCTGAATTCATCTTGCCATGAATTTTGACAAGTTTTCAGTGCCTTTGTAGCTCCCACATCCCCAAAACATCAGCGATCATGTTTCACAGTAGCAATGGTGTACCTTTCATCATAGGCCTTGTTGACTCCTCACCAAATGTAACGTTTATGGTTGTGGCCAAAAAGTTCCATTTTGGTCTCATCACTCCAAATGACTTTGTTCCAGAAGTTTTGAGGCTTGTCTCTGTGCTGTTTGGAGTATTGTATGTGTGCTGTTTTGTGGCATTTGCATAGTAATGGATTTCTTCTGGCGACTCGACCATGCTGCCCATTTTTCTTCAAATGCCTCCTTATTGTGCATCTTGAAACAACCACACCACTTTTTTCCAAAGAGTCCTGTATTATTTGTGGATTTTTCTTTGCATCCCAAACTATTTTCCTGGCAGTTGTGGTTAAAAAATTTTGTTGGTCTACCTGACCGTGATTTGGTTTCCACAGAATCCCTCATTTTCCACTTGTTAATTAGAGTCTGGACACTGCTGATTGACATTCTCAATTGCTTGGATATCTTTTCATATCCCTTTACTGTTTTATACAGGTCAATTATCTTTTCCCGCAGATCCTTTGACAATTTTGCTTTCCCCATAACTCAGAATCCAGACACATCAGTGCAGCACCGGATGAAAGATGCAGAAACTCACTGACCTTTTATACACACACACTGATTACAAGCAAAGACATCAAGGGTGAGGATGGTTACCTTTTAGTAGCCATTCCAAGCTGTTTGTGTCAACTTGTGTGCATGTTATCAGGCCAAAATATCCAGGATATGTAATGTATCAGGGTCATTTGGGTAGTTTCTTTTGTCATTATGATTTAAAAAGCGTAAACACATTTGTTTGACAATAAATGGCTTCCCCCAACTACTAACTATGAGTGAAAGAAAAGTTTGTAAATTATCAATCATATTCTAGTGTACTAGTATATGCTAGTAAAGTGCAGAGGGTCTGTAGCCTCTGCACATACAGCTCTGACAACAGGATAAAAGGCTACCCTGGACTGGTGTTCTCTCTCTCTCTACCGTCTTTCCCTGATAATAAGACACTGTCTTATTTTTTTTTGGTTTATTAGGTCTTATTTTAATTAACATTGACAGAGATTTATATAAACAGTCCTGCTTTTATCCCCATCATGCCCCCCAGTCCTACTTTTATACCCATCATGCCCCCCAGTCCTGGGGAATTCACTACGGCTTATTTTCAGGGTAGGACTTATTTTGAATGGTTTTACAAAAATTGGGGTAGGTCTTATTTTCAGGGTAGGTCTTATTATCGGGGAAACACGGTAGTCATACTCCCTGTGCATTCAATCAGAGAGTCCCTGTGCAGCTCCCCCCCTCCCCCAATATCACAATATTTTCTGTATAGTAACATCCCACTGTTGCATTTATTCTCAATAATATGTAAATATAGAAGCAAAAAAATAATAGATCAACCTCCAATGATCATCATGACTATAAGTATTGTATACTGACATTTGAAAGTGTTTTGAAGGTCTAGAAAAAGAGAGACATACTGTATCAGTTTTTAAATAAAATACTAGATAAGACAAATATTAATGGTGATCTGCGCTGACCTGCAGCCTACCCACACATCTGCCAAGATTTAGTAAGCAATATGCATTAAAAAGAAAATATAGATGTAGAGGTTCGGCGCTGGTGAAAACAAAAAAACCCAATAGATACCCAAGTGTCTGTTAAACTCTAATTGTCTATAAAACTCTAAAAAGGTCCAAAATAAAAAAACTATCCAATAGTCCAATTAATCAGAGCTGCAGCCCTTATTCCTTTAGGTTTCTTTCTGTGATGAGTCTCCTCAAAACACAAGAAAACATGTATATATGCCAATAAATATGCTTAATAGACACATACAGAGCCAACTTAAAAAGCAATATACTCCCCTTAATAAGAAAAAACTCTGAAACTGGTCCCACACTTCGGCAAGGTGGAGATGTAACAGGCCGTCTTTAGCTCTCGTAGATGAATGCCTGGGTGACGAGTGTATAAGCATTCATGTGGATCCAACAAACTGAGCTGCATCTAAGAGGTGAAACAATCGCTGTGTGTGAACCCACTTCAACGTGTTTCGGGACTGTGTCCCAGACACTTGGGTATCTATTGTTTTTTATTTTCACCAGCGCCGAATCTGTAGATCAATATTTTGTTTTTTCTGTATCAGTATTTAGTTAAAATGAATAGAGAGTAAATAAATAAAACATGCAAATATAACAAATATAATATAAGATCCATTATTTATATTATAAACAGACATCTCATTTTAATATGTGTAGATATGCGATTATTAGAAACATGTGGAACTATCATTTATAGTCAATCACACCAACAAACTTCTGATAGTCACACCTTTCCTTACGATTTCAAGAGAACAATTAATGTTACCAAGTCATTTATTAGAAATCTTGGTAGACCAGATTTATATAAAAAATAACTGATATCCAATACAAACGCATATGTGGGGGATTCCGTCCTATCATATTAAAAATGTGATACCTTAAAACAAGTAACCAAGAGACAAAAACCAAACCATTAATTATGTCAGATATATAAACTGAAGCACTATTTATACATTTAGGACTGGCTCCTGCTGTCCGTGCTGACGTGTAGGAGAGGGAAGTAGACTCCTATCAAACACTGCTGTTACAAACACTTATATCTAAAAAATAACAATCCCAAACAGATAATAAACAATTGTTTCTGTAAAGAAAATATATTACCAATATTTGGCTAACTATAACAAATTATTATTATTAATATTACTACCATAATATTACTATTTTAATTCTTTAAATGCGGGCATTACTTGAGGTCATATTCCAGAATAAAACGAGCACTAACAACACATTAATGCCACTGGGTTGTAGACTTCTTAACATAAGCAGCAGGACACATCACATAGATTCTATTTGCATATCATATTGTGCATTAAACGCTTTCATAATAGCATGTATAACAATAGCCGGTGACTTCAAAAAGCAGAGGTCTGTACTGAACATGAACCAGAGCACCTAAGCTGACTTGCTAGAGTTTTTTTTTTTAACCTTAGCAGTTACAAGTTCAACAGTTCAGTACTTATGCTGAAGTCATGTCAGCAGTTTGGAAATAAAGGAATCCTATAATAGTTGCATTTATTAGATTTAGAATAAAGACAGGTCAACTCTTTTTATTTTCATAATAAGAAAAACGAAATATTGCTACAATCATGACTGCGGTATTTAGGGGAATGTGAGGCTGTTTTATTTCAATAAAGATGTATTTCTATAAAACAGTGCTTGTATCTTTGTTTACATTTATTGTCTGTGTGCTACAGGTGACAACACACCCTGGCTTCCACAATTACACATTATGTAGCTCCTCAGTCAATGTTTAATGAGCAAGGTAAATGCACCAGTCTGATGCTAATCCATGGAATCATCTGCTACCTGCTTTTATTCAACGTCTTGACTTTCAATAAGCAGCAGAACAGAAAATGATCAGGATAGAAATATAAATGTGAATAAAATCAGTACAAGCACAAGCAGGCCATATTAAGCTGTGTGTTCTGAAATTGACATACTGTAAATCCAAAAACTGATTAAACGTTTGCATGCATTCCAGTGCATCCAGTCCAAAGGAACCTTTATTGCAGAAATAGTAACACTACCTCAACAATCACTGGTAAATAAGCATTAACATGAACAAACAATGAACTGCAATCTCTGGAGGTCAAGATAAAACACAGGTAGTAAAGGGAATCTTAATAGTCTAAAGGTGGCCATCCACGGGGCGCTTTTTACCCTAAACCCACGACTGTCATCCCGTGGATGGCCTCGTTTAAAAAGAAGGGCCACAAAATGGCGAAAAACCTAAACAAGCGATATCGTTGATCTCCCTGATTTTCCGATTGATCGGCGATGATTGTTTTTTTTTTAAAAAAAAAAGAAAATTCCTATAAAAAAAAACATACTTACATTCCTGGGGCCTTCGACAGGCACCGGAGCAGTGCCCGGCACCTTCTTGCAATTGTCCGGCGTCTCCCTCTTGTACGGACAGACGCTGTATATGCGTGACGGCGCCACGACGGAGACGCCGACCATCGCAAGAAGGTGCCGGGCACAGCTCTGGTGCCTGGCGAAGACCCAAGGAATGTGAGTATGTTTTATATCTTTTTTTTCCCAGGTCTTTTTTTTCTGGTCACCATGAGAACGATATCCTTCTCGTGGATGTCCCGCAGATGGGGCGATTTTCCCTAGACACTCTTGTAAATGTCAGGTAACAAGCACCGCATTCCTTTGAATCCATTGTTCCATTTTGGGAACATTTTCTGATTGGCAGGTGTAATGGTAAAAGTATGGTAATAGTATTGTAAGGGCATGCCAAGCACCCTCCCTGGTATCCATATCCATGCCTGTTTATGTAAAGGTGGAGAAAATGTTTTCTAGGATGTGTCAGAGAATGCAATGCCCTCATATTGGCATTGGAAGTCTGCCAACAAGACATCCTACATTTAACTAAATGTAGGTTATAAAAAAATGCAAAAGTGAATGAATACAAATTAATATATTATTAATTTGTTCAATAAACATAGTTCCCCCTACATTAGCATGTATTTTTAGGCTATTTTTAGATATGAAAAAAATAAAACTCAATATAAATATACCATTCTTATGTATGTATGTATATATATATATATATNTCACATTCTCCAGAGTGTAAAATGAAACTGAGAGCTCAAATCTGATTGGTTGCCATGGGCAACTTCCCCAAATTCGAATTTCACTGCAATCTCCCTGCTTAGTAAATATACCCCATGGTGTGTTTAGTTTAGAAACACTGGTATAAACTAAAGTAAGGTAGCTGTATATTCAGGGTGTTTTTGGGCTGAGGTCATCAGAAAATACTCCATAAACATCCCAATCCATCTTCATATATCAATCTCATTGAATTGGCTGACAGTTGTCCACCAGTTGATTTTGAGAAGGTCTTTTTTGCATGTTTAATATTGGTACTTTCAAAAAGTGGCTAGCTGTATACACTGGCCCCAGAGGCCCCAGAGGCCTAAAAAGCAGGCAGATTGAAAAGTGGGGATGTTGCCCATAGCCATACCTCCCAACTTGTCCAGAGGTGAAATCAGGACACACAAGCCCCACCCGCCTAAGCCCTGGTCCCGCCTTAGCCCTGCCTCTTTATTGCCGTGACCGCGGAACAAACAGGTAGGCTGGCAGGACAGCGGGACAGTACCCCTAAAGGGGGACTGTCCCGCTAAAATAAGGACAGTTGGGGGTATGCCCATAGTAACCAATCAGATTGAAACTGAAAGGTTGAATCTTATTGGTTGCTATGGGCAACATCCNCACTATTCAATCTCCCTGCAATATTCCTGCTTAGTAAATTTAGACCAGAGTGTTTGACTTATAGGCTTCCCAAGGGGTCATTTGGCAATTGCCATTACAATCTAGTATCAGCGACCGTAGACGACTGTCTGGCCAGAGCCGCATCAACCGCTAGGCGACCTAAGCAGCTACATAGGGCCCGGCGGGGCCCTGGGCCCACATGGGCTCTCTAACATGGTGTTCCAGCTCTACCTAGATAGCTGCATTCTGAAGCACGGAGGATCCTTCTGTGGGCCCCATGACCGTCACACAATCTGGGCTGAGGCAGTGATTTACATTAAATCACTGCCTCTTACTGGGTCTCTGGAGCACACGATCGGCACATGTGAGAGTCATGTGACTAGAATGACCGACCGCATGAATGGACGTCCCCCCCTGTACTTGAAGTACAGTATTTCCATCTATTACTACTTACTAGAGCGGCGCAGGAGGTAATCTTGTGACCTTTTATACTATTATTTACTATGTGAAGCAATGTGTGTATAGGTCTATGTGTGTGTATATGTATTTGTCTGTGTATATGTATATGTTTGTGTATGTATATATGTGTGTGTATGTATGTATGTATATGTTTGTGTATGAGTATGTAAAGTAACAATGTGCAATTTATATTTGGCATTGAAGGGGAAGTACGGAATAAAATCACCTAAACCATTAAAAATGACAAAACTAGCTTGACACTAATATAATTTTTTTTATGTTATATAGTACTTTGTTTAATTTTTATTGTACAAAAAGTTTTTTTATGTGTACTAGTAACATTTGCTTATGTGCCATTTTACTTAACAACGTTAAGGGATCTGCAGGCACACATCAATAGGGGTATCTTCACAATGGCAGTCAATCAAAGAAGAGATTGTTGAAAACATCCATTCTGTTGTAAACATGTAAAACATACCAATTCACAGGTTGCAATGGGCAGGATAAATAATAACACAAAATTCAACTAATTTAGGCATATGTCAATCATTCTGTGGGAGCCATAATTCCTACAATGATTTGAGCCTAGCTCCTGACCTATAAGTAGGTTGGGAAACTAACTATTGGCAAGAGACCTTTACCATAACAGGTGTGAGATTGATTCAGTGGCCTCGAAATATTTAGTTGCAACTAAAAAAAGAAAAACACAAAAATTTAAAGCCACAATACTACTTAATCATTCATCTAGTATGCTGTCATACTTTCTGTATTGAGAATACATATTACATTATTACCTGAATACCTTTTTGCTGAGATAAATAAATGACTGTTAATAGACAAACATTATATCACTGATATCCAAAGGTCATTTTTTAATCTAGCAAACTAAGAACATACTTTTTTAAGCTGTACAAGAAAGGAAATGGTTAATAACATGACAGCGCAGCGCAATCTCTAAGGCAGTGCGTCTGGGGTTCATATTCATAATTGGTCAAATTGATGCATTGCTCCCTGTTAATCCCACAGTATAGGAGAAATTTGTGCCATGAGATGTATTGTCTCGATGATGT
The DNA here is from genome assembly GCA_016617825.1 of Platyplectrum ornatum. Classification (NCBI taxonomy): domain Eukaryota; kingdom Metazoa; phylum Chordata; class Amphibia; order Anura; family Limnodynastidae; genus Platyplectrum; species Platyplectrum ornatum. The sequence goes on from JABWIB010005913.1 coordinate 18,447, forward strand.
CCAAATTGTCAGCATGGGTTCTTTGCCATGGAACACTGGCAGAATTTTCAAGCACAGATTTAGAGAAACAACGTGACCCAATGTCCAGTAATTATAGAAGAAAATGTAGGGATATTTTTTTCACTTAGTTTCTGAGATAAATTACTTGTAAAAAATAAATTACAAGACATTATCCAATTTTGTGACTGTGGAGCTGTGCAAACTTATAAATATACAGTAGTAAGCCGTAACAGAACTACAACATACCCCCCAACTGTCCGCTATGGGGAAAACTGGCAGGATAGTTAGGGGTTTTTTTTGTTTTGTCGCTGCCCAAAAAGGGGGCAGGGCTTTGCCGCTGGTGGGCGGGGTTTGGGCATGCAGGGAAGGGCTGTGGCGGGGTTGGGCTTAGTTTGGTCGGGGTAGGGGCGGGGTTTGGCCAGGGCAGGAGGCGGGATATGTGTGTCCCCCTCTCTCCCCGGCAAATTTTGGGGGGTATGCTACAATCTTCATACAGTTGTAGTTATTATCTCCTTCTATTAGGCTAGACAGTTATTATTAACTCTTAAGTCTAACATACACTAGGGACAATTAAGTCAGCTGACAATTAAACTATCAGTGTGTTTTTTATGCAGGAAACCCCAGCATAAACGCATACACAGGGAGGACATACTCAACACAGATAAGGTCTCGTCCGGGAATCAAACTTACAATCTTAGTGCTGTGAGGCATCAGTGCTACCACTGAGCCATCCATGCAGTTTATGCTACCTTATCACTTAGAACACAACATTTCTGTACAGATCTATATCCTCAATATCCAAGCTTCTATACTGATTTACATACTGACATAGTGAGGCAAGTTAGAGCACTAGTGTCAGGGGCATGGATGGTCATTTTACAGTAAATTTGCATTTTGACCTCTACTGACTTGATCCATGCTTATTTTAAGCTTTAAATGGCATGCTGTTGTTAGTCTGGATCTGGTTGTTTTTTGCAAGGGGAACTATTCATGATTATGGCAACCTTTATGCTGCACTGTTGGGGCAAATCAAGTGACATAACATCTATGTGCATGATCTCACTAAATCCAGTTGAGGCACTGATCTGAATTANTAGACACAGTCTGATATCTGCTATGCTCAGCACTACTGTTTATAGTTTATCCCTATATCTTTCACCTGCCCACTCAAAATGTGTTTTGTAAAAATGGTTTCCTCGGGAACTGGGATGAGCAAAAGGAATTTTTGTAATTACANTGCTTATTATGAGAGACAGTGGTGCACCATTCTATGCCACCTGAGTCTTGTCTACCAAAGACAATGACAAATGGTCATTTGCATTGCAGAGATCAAGTGATGATAGGGCAGGGTCACATGCTTTACATGACACCTGAGGAGATCATCCGTCGCCCCTCATGACTGGTGTGGCGACACTAGCCACCAGTCACTTAGGTATTCTGTCTGGCATTTGAACAAAGCATCATCATTAAAACTCTGCCAACTGATAATGACTCCGATCACAGTAGCATTAAACACTGAATGATTATACTTTGGAGTCATTTAATATATGAATGAACAGAGGGCTTACGTTAAATTAGCTAAGCAACTTTATATAGAGATGAGGACCTTTTAGCATTCTTTATACTAATATTACAAGTTATTTTTTTTTTTTATAAATCAAATCAATAAAAGACAACAGGTAAAAATATAAATATATATAGAGAAAGTGTTTTGGTAAACATTGCTGTGTTCATAATTGCATTTAATATCTAGTATATAAATACATAACAGCAGCTCAGTATAATTCATTTTAAACAATGGCGGCATTTTTTTTAACAATGTTCTTATGCAAAAATATTTTTATATAGAATTTATAGGACTTTATCATCTGTGTAAACAGACTTTACTCCCGTCCTTGTCATTACAGATTTCCCTTTTTATTTGTGCTGGNGCCTTACTAAAATCTAGATAAGCTATGTCCACAGCTCCCCCTTGATAAACTAACTTTGTGACCCAGTCAAAAAATTAGTTTGACATGATCTTCCCTCTGCAAAACCATGCTGTTTGGGGTCTTCTAAGTTCTTTCCATTAATTTTCCTATTACTGATGTTAGACTTACTGGTCGGTAGTTGGCAGCATCCTCCCTACTTCCACTTTTATGCAGAGGGACTACATTCACCCATTTCCAGTCTTCTGGAATCTCTGCTGTTGCTAACGACTGGTTAAATAATTTAGTTAATGGTTGTGCCAGCACCCCTATAAGTTCTTTTAGTATTATAGGATGTATCCCACCCGGCCCCACAGATTTGTCAACTTTTAGTTTAGAGAGTTCAGTTATTACCTGCTCCTCAGTGAAGTAATTTGTGACTGTCTCTCCTATATGTTTAGCACTCCTTTTTAAACGTGGCCCATTTCCTTCTTTTTCTTTTGTAAATTTTGAACAGAAATAATAGTTAAGATGATCAGCGATAGCCCTGTCACCCTCTACAATTCCCCCATTCTCAGTGTGTAGTCTTACTATACCCTCTTTGCTTTTTCTCCTTTCATTTATATACCTAAAAAGCTTTTGTCCCCATTCTTTAGAGCAGGCAAGATTTTCTTCAATTTTGAAACATACTCTTCTCTGTCATGCTTAGTTTGCGTTTGCTTATATTTAACAAGGGTCACAAGGGTCTAGTCTAAGCAAGTGCACTGCTTGGCACAAATGGTTTGTGATAAACATTAGCTAGTTAGGACACTGATAGTTGTCAGTGCTAGCTTTCACTCAATACCTGTCAGAAACACTGTTTTTTGTTTGCACTTTTAAATGCACTTCATATTGTTATATAACAATCTAGTGAACAAATGAAAAACATAAGTTTAGGCAAAATGTATGTACATATTTATATTCCCTAATAGGACTGAGCGGCATGGCATGAGAAAAAATCTAAAGGATGCCATCTCAAATCCATAAATCCATAAATTGGATTATAAATTGAGCCAGTCAGCACTAGTCCTTAAAAAATGTTGATCAAACTTAGAGGAAGAAAGAAAATGACCATTTACAGTCCAAAATCAATAACACTTTAAACTTTAGTAAGTCCCACTAAGGGGTATATTTACTACGCTGCGAGTTTGCAGTGAAATTGGAAAGTGGAGATGTTGCCCATAGCCACCAATCAGATTCGAGTTCACATTCTCCAGTGTATAAAATGAAAGAAACTGAGAGCTTGAATCTGATTGGTCGCTATGGGCAACATCCCCACTCTCCAATCTCACTGCAAACTCGCAGCTTAGTAAATATACCCCTAAGAGGTATTTGTTTCACAAAACATTTTGAACCAATAATGTCATTTTCANGTAGCTTGGGAAATGGCTTACAATCCCACATAATAAAGTGTTATTCAATAACGTGCCACTAAAATGTCACACGTTATAGATCCAAGTGTAGACTTAGAGAGAACTAACACTCCACTATATAAATCATATCAGGTTAAATTAACCTGTGAGTCTAGCCTTAGTTTGGTCCTTTTAGGGTATTATTACCCATATTGCCAACTATGGAGGTGCTGCATTGGAATCAGGATACAATTTATATACAAGAAAAAAAAAGAAAAAGCGATTCCTTTTATCAAGCGCACTCAAGAGACTCAAAATGATATTTGTCCCCAGTAGTATTATAAAACGCAACTTTTGTTGATAGCTTTTATTAAAACCAATTTTTTCTCTGTGTCACCAGACACGCTAAATTTATTAAAAGTATAGTTTAAGAAAAGAAAGTTAGAAAAACTTGTGCTTTATAAGTTTAAAACTAGCTCCAATTTAACCTGCTTCCTTCCCTCTATATAATAATCTTTAAATCCAGGTAATATGCAGTGGCTGATCTCAAGTACAAGGGGTTAAATCCCCCCTTTAGTATAGCCTAACTCTATCCCCTCTATTTGTAGAGGTAGAGATCTAATCTATCTTTACTAAGTTGTAATATAGCTCATATAGTTCTCATATTTGTCTCACTGCATAACACACAATTAAATAAATAATTTAAATATATTCATGGGTGAGCGAAAACAAATTTTCAGGCAAGCTTTCTACCTCGCCCACATCTAGCTCAGCCATCTGCCCTGGTACACATCCCTCCACCATCTTCCAGAGGTCAACCACCTCGCCCTCTTTCTCCCCTCTAGCTTTACTTTAATAATGGGATTATTCCACTCGCTATTTGATTCCTCTATGATCCCAAAGTGAAGCATTTCTTACACCTCATGCTTTGCCCGTTTTGCCTCAGGTGTGTGGTGCGGCTCCACCCCAGGTGGAGTCACAATATCATGTTAGATGATCTGTGCTTCTCCCAGGAATTTCATAAAACACATCTTGGAACTGCGCTACCACTGTCACAGCTTCCTGTGTCTGTTCAGGACTTAGTATGACTTCAATAGGTACCTGTTATTTGGGGATCTTTTTTGCTACTAAAGAAGGCTGACTGGCACTTTATCTCCAGTTTTAACAGGTTCACTAGGTAGATTTGTACCTCCTTCTTTCTACACACCTGTCAAACCTTGTAATTGACCATCCCCATCGCCTCTATGACTTGGCCATTGGCATAAATCTTACTTTCTGTAGTGGGCACAAGCACTAACACCTTGTCTCCCAACTTAAATGACTGGTTAAATGACCAACAAATCCAGAACCCCACTGGGTTGCTTCTCATAGAGAAGTTGTAGAGGACTGGGATACCTCTCTGACCATGAACATTAAAAAGGATAAATAAATACCAGTCTCGCTTTCTCATTTAAGGGATTGATTACATCTTTCTACCAATTTGGAAACAAATGGGATACCTTGGTACCTCCTTCGGTATTCCCAGACATGTATAAAAGATTAGTAGCTACTTGGCAATAGTGCCAGATTTCATATTACGCAGGGGTTTGGCTTCCAGGTATCTTGGGGAATATTCCACTACCACCAGCATGTATAGGTGCCCTTGAGCCGATTTCTCCACCGGCCCTTTCAGGTCCATACCAATCTGCTCAACGGAAATGATTGGGGGTGGAGCATATGTGCAGCTTCTAATACCAACGGCTTAAGTTTCAACAACAAATAGCAACACAACATAGCAAATTATTACTACTTACGCTTATTAGTTGCTACAAAGTGTCTGCAGCGACATACAATTGGGAAGACAGGAATACAGAATGGGTGGGGAAGAGGGGCCCTGTCTGCAAGCATACATTATAAGGGAGATTGGGGATCTGATACATAGGTGCAATTACACAATTATACTACATGCTCTAAAGTGAAATCAGCCTACTATGTTTGCTGATGGCTATATCTATCTATCTATAGCTATTCATGTATGAATATATGTGTGTGTATGTTCCAGCATAACTTTAGGATGCCTGGAGAAATTTACACTAAACTTGTTACACATATGACTTACAACCTAGAAAAACATATACTGTGAGGGAATGGGGAGACATAATCGAAATGATCAATATTAGTGTCAAATTCATAGTTTATCAAGGTCGGTAAATAGTTAAGTTACTCTTAATGCTGTTTAAGTCCAAGTTCAGTCACCATCAGCATGGTTATAGGGGGTGAGAAGGGGCGAAAATGAAAATTTCCAAAATGACAGGCATTAGTGTCAGATCCATAGTTTTCAGAGTCACTATGCTGATTGGCAACAGTCCGAATGACATTTAAGTTTAGTCGAATAGAAGGTAAGGCATCCCTAGCACAACTAGGGGATGCGGTGGGAAGGGTGTGAAAACAACTGATATTAATGACAAATAAATAGTTGAGCTGAAATGAATAGTGACATTCCCGAAGTCCAAGTGAGAGTGGGTGCAAAATAAAACGTTCAAAATGACTGACAGCGTTGAATCCATAGATTTTCTTCCTTTCCTGCTTCATTCCACTCCACCATTGGCCCGAATTTGTCTTCCTGGAAAACTTAGATGGTCTGATCCCATTTCTTTGCCTGTTTCCACCCACACTTCCTGGAAATTCCCTTCGGGTTCATCTGTCTTGGGTCGATTAGGAGATGGTAGAGTTTAGACACTGAATGAGCAGGTGGGGCACTAGAGAGACACATCTTTTTAAAGGCAGATGGAAGTGAGTGGTATAGGCAGGGGTTTCAAGAATTCTTCAATTGAAAATACACCCAGTAGTCCCCCGGTCCCATTCCATAGGCAGATTGTAGATCAGAAAAGGAGAGCAGAGCCCCCCGTCGCACCAGCTGGCCAATCCTCACCACACCAGCCCACACCCAAGACAGAAGAGCCCAAGGGGAGTTTCCAAGAAGAAAAGCGGGATTCAGAAAGAGAGGTGTGAGGGGAGAGACAGGTGAGGAAATGGGATCTAAGGGTTTTCCAGGAAGACAAAGTCGGGCCAATGATGGGGTGGAGTGAAGGAGGAAAATCTATGGACTTGACGCTGACAGTCATTTTAAATGTTTTATTTTGCACCCACTCTCACTTGGACTTAAACAGCATTGGGAATGTCACTATTCATTTCAGCTCAACTAGGGATTTGTCAGCCCTTAACATAAAATTTACATCCCCCAGCTCCCTATGTACCGTACACACAAAGTTCCTGTGTGTTTGAGCACTGAAGAGATATATACACCACAGTTGCAGTCTTTTAGTTTCGAAACCAACAAGGCGCTGATTCAATCCCGTGCGAAGACAGAAAAAAGTGCAATGTGTGTTTTTTCACGCCTAAAAGATTGTGGTTTTTAATATGCGGCTCGGTGAGCCACGAGCAATAAAACGTGAATCATTCTCCCTTATGCAAACAGCGTAATGGAGAAAAGTTAGCGCAAACAGGGATTGAACTGGCCCACAAAAGCCAGCAGTATGGGGTTGGGGTGGAGGTAGGGTTGGCACCTTCCTCACCAAAAAATACAGGTCATGGTAAAAAGGGAGTGTGGCTTTGGGGGTGTGGCTTGGGGCGGGGATAATTTCGCAACCTTCTTTGGCCCAGCAGCCAGGATCTTAAAAAAACAAATACCGTATATGCCGGCGTATAAGACGACTGGGTGTATAAGACGACCCCCAAACATTTCCACTCAAAATATAGAATTTGTAATATAAGAGACAGGTATGATCCCCTGCTGTATGATCCCCTGCTGTATGATCCCTTGCTGTATGATCCCTTCTGTACTGACATTTTGCTGATGTCTCCTGGAGAGGAGGGGGGAGGATGTGTCTGCACTCTGTGGTCACAGGGTATCTCTGAGGTAATAAACATCTAATGCTCTATAGATAATCACCATAGGACCATGTATACAGCTAGTGGTTATCTATGGAGCATTGGATGTTTCATACCTCGGAGAAAGATACCCGGCGTATAAGACGACCCCCCCACTTGGAGGCATGTTTTTCAGAGCTGAAAAGTAGTCTTATACGCCAGCAAATACAGTATATATATATATATTGCTTTGTACACAGGTGACAGGTACAGCGCTGTGTATATAGGTAACAGGATAGGTACAACGCTGTGCACACAGGTGACAGGTACAGCGCAAAATATATATAATACAATGTAAAATATAATGAGACTCCAGCACTGTGTATGCGTCAAGGGCAGCTGAAGCTGCATTAATAAAAGTGGAACTTCTCCCCCCCCAAAAGAAATTACCGGCAGTTACTATTGCCAGTAAAAAAAATACCGGCACCGGCCTCCTGGCAAAATTACCCGGCAGGCCGGTAGGTGGCAACCCTAGGTGGAGGGCATGATGTATGTAAATTCTACCCAAAGCACTGACATCACTAATTGGATGGATGTGATATCATGAAGCCTGTCCATTCACAGTAACGCTGGAGGCATTGGAGGACTGGATATTTGTCCACGGATATTTGTACACTAAATTTCCTGAAATTTGGGATTCACACGGACATTCCAGGAGATTGATATACACATGCTAGAAGACTTCCAAAAGTGCAGACACCCTTCCTACAACTTAAGCATATGTGACACACACACACACAACTGACATCACTAAGTGCCACTGACTTCAATCACTATTGGCCCCCGCATCCACCTGGTGACAATCTATAATAACATAACACTCATATTTCACATAAATACGACACTCCTGCATATGAACCTAGTAGCCTCGTAAGTATTTGTTAGTGAAGAACAGCAGTGTAACAACATCTTCTGAAGACACAGAGCCAGCGGTTGCATGGACGCGCTGTCTGTATTGCTATAGCAACGGACGAGCGCGCCAGAAGTGACGTCACTAACAAGCGCTTCATCTCCCTCACAGCAGGACAGCGAGACAATACAGAGATACATACTACAGACTAGAGAGAGCGCCGCGTCTGTGCTGCCAGCGGACGTCATTTGCGCGCCTAACAATTCACGGCCTAATTGCTGTCGTCATCAAGTGGCGCGAACTGGAGGACCCCCGGCAAGCCGCGGGAAGCGGAGGAGGAGGTGAGGAGCATGACGGCTCTCGTGAGGGCTATTTGCATGGACACCCGCGCCCTTGCTGGGGGTGCTGGAGACAGCTGTCAGTCATCGTCTAGACTAGTGCTCCGGGTGTCTTTGTGTGTATCATTGTGTGCATGGACTGGAGGATGGGAGCTGCCTGTCATTGTGAGGCGCTGTGCCGGTGTTTCCTGCATAGTGTACCGGCAATGATATACGTGTATTGTCTGTGGATTATGTTGCTTTTGAAGGTATAATAAAGAATTTGCTATGCAAAAAGTGAAGAAAAATGCGTCCATATTGCTTCCTATATGATGTAGCAGCTGCGGCAGCAGGCCATACACAAAGAATCATGGAGTCAGCTATGAGAGGGATTTAAATGTAGGAATCTCTTTAGTCCCCCCCCCTCCCCCCAAAACACGTGAAACAATATTTCAATGAAACCATAGATAAGCTCTATTTGATGGCTTAATATTGTTTAGCAAGATTTCTGCAAGTGCACAATATGATTTTTGAACATATAAACATTAGTAGTGTGTTTACATAAATAAAATGGTTTGTTTGTTTATAATAAACAAATCCATTAAACTATGGTTCTTATAAACATAAGCAGATGAGCAAAATACGGATACTGGTGTCTTGGGCTAATAGAGAAGCTTCTGTGGTCAACCACCTATATGCCCCAAATATTAAAAAAATGAAAGGGGGATTATAGCAAATAGAAGCGTTTTATTTGTAATTTTCCACCTTTATTGTTTTTGTTTTCTTATGCAGATTGTTGGGTTTGAAGGTTTAAGATGGTACACACTCTGCAATTATCAGACTGATCAGTGTAATATGTTTTTATTTTATAAAGGTTTGGATTTGTTTTCTTCGTAAATCTCACCTTGCAATGACCAGTAAATTCTTTATTTGTTAACGTGTAAAGTGTTCCACTAAACTTACTTTTGGTCTACATTTACTAAACTGCAGGACAAGAAAAGTGGGGATATTGCCCATGGCAACAAATCATATTCAAGCGCTCTGTTTCATTTTACATACTGGAGAATCCGGTTGCTATGGGCAACATCCCCACTTTTGGCATTCCGCAGTTTTGTAGATTTAGGCCCTGAAATCCTATTTAGATGTATGTATGCATTAATACATGTTTTGCTATTTGCAAACCACATGTAATTATTTATTTAAATCAGAAGTTTTCATCCAGTGCTAGGTCAAGGGCACTGGGCATAATTGTAAGGGGGTAGCAGCATACTTTAATTTTGATCAGGGGCAGTGGCTTGTGGCAGGAGTATATTTATAACTGTCCTGTTATTATGTATATTTCAAATCAAGTCAACCAATCATTAGTGCTTTTTGGACACCTTTTAATCAGTCACATCTAAAGGGCTAAAGAACTAAATCTCTGAAAATGGTAAGAAATATATTGTTCATGACCTTTTTATTAAAATTCTTATTTTTAGACTGTCCATTGGTGCATACCAAGAGATAAGTTATAAGCATGTTTAACCTAGAACGTTTCCGCTATGATAAAGCCAAGAAAGAAGACGGAGCCAATGAAAAAGAAGGAACAAGTCGTCCTAGCACTCCAATCTCTGAATTGGTTGACAAAACAAGTAAGTTATTTGCATGATGAAAACCCATCTTCTTGTTCTCTGGTTGATGTAACTTGGTCATGACTGTAGTAAACTGATGTTTTTTTCTGTTTATATCCTGTATCACTGCACTACACTGCAGCAACATTCACCTTTTGTACTGTCTACTAGCAGCTTTGCTGAATCTTTTGCTTGTTTTTTATTTTTTTTTTTAGCACAAAATAATGGAACAAATAGAATTGCTTCATATCAAGCATATGTACTGGCGTAAAGCTGGCTACACTATAAACAGAATTCCAATATTTTTAAAGAAAAGTGTGCATGATCTTTTGACCAATTAGCATTCTATGCATTAGTTTACCTGCTTATTTATGAACAGTTTTAAACATTGTACAATCATATTATGCAGTGCTTCACAAGCAGTCCTATAACAAGAGTGGGTAATAAACTGAATGAGTATAAGAGAGTATTTCTCACAGGTTTGCTATGTATTTTAACACAATGGGCCAACAAAGGTGGTGGTACGCTGATCTTGGAGTATTTGTAGCAATGTGGGCAGTTTTAGCTTGGAAAGTGGATATATGTAAGTTTGTGTAAAACATGCAAGAAAAAAAATAATTTGTAATTAGTGTACATGAAGGCAAAGAACAGAAATTTGTCTTTTGTAAACTAGGAATGGGTGTTGTCTGGAAGTTCTGTAACAAGGAATCTGTACTGTAGGTAGAGTTGATTCAAGAGAGCGAGCTGGATATATTTTGAGACAGTTGAGCGTATTTTGTATTTGATTTGTTAATATACATGTAACCAATAAATAGGATGACGGTGGACCATCTTATGAAGATGATTTTAGAAAACAGTGTAGCTGCTGCTTAACAGGGAACTTTGGAAACTTGTGTCCAAAGAAAACCCCTATGCAAAGCTGTAACAATAATCAAACTAGAGTGAAGTAACTTGTCAAATTAAGCTGTCCCGTACACCCAAAAAATGTGCAAAAAAAATAATATAACAGCGCTTATCACAGAAGCTCAGAAGGGGAGAGATAATTGTGTTAGTGCAGTGGTTCCCAAACTGTGTGCCGTGGCTCCCTGGGGTGCCGCGACACTCTCCTTGGGGTGCCATGGAATGTTGTTTCCAATGTGGTGCTATGTTGATGGTGTTACTTAGATGCACAATTTTACATCTTGTATAG
>JABWIB010005919.1:0-27804 GCA_016617825.1 Platyplectrum ornatum
AAGTGCTGGATAATCTCCCTGATGCTTATTCAGGTGAAGAAGACATTGTGTTATGATGATAGAAATCACACATTGTGTCCTATTTCTATACAGATAATGAAGTTACTGGTTCTCCTATTTACATCTATTCACAATAAATAGTGANAGTGATTATTTACTGACAATTTAAAAAACAATAAAGACTGATGCAGCTAATTTTATTGTGAAATAGTTCTCATGGCAGAGCTAGACACACCCATGGGTGGAGCTATCCACAAGACACACCCCTTTGATGGCACAAGTTACACCCCTTTTGTGAAACGCTTGTCACAATCTTCCTGAAATCTATTTGCGAAAGTAGGCAACCCTGTCATACATACATCTGCAAACATAACTGCTCCTGTTTTCCCCTGCCCATAATTTGACTTTGCATCATAGTCTGATAGGTCCATTAGCCTGAAAGCTTTGGCATAAGACTTTAAGTGGGTGCATCAGGACTGCTGCAGCCCTTATGCTGCCCATACTGTGGCAGTGCCTATGGTAATGTCTAAATTCCTGAAGCTTTCAGTAGTACTGACCCTATATTAGAGGCATAGGTAGAGTTATGCAAACTATGACTGCTGTGCAGCTAACTACTAGGAAAAATGACTGTGGGTTATTTAACTACCCGCAGTACTTTTTAGCCATTATTAAACTAGACACTAGATTCACAGAAAACAATGTATATTAATATTAAAATGCATAAAACTACTAATAATCTTTAATAATTGGAGAAATATAGTACATAATTCTGGCTAAAACTACTGTCTATTAATAATGATGGAAACATTTTCTCTCATTGCTTCCCCTTTATTAATTATTGCTGCAATCATTTTATCCAGTTTTGAAATGTATATGCAGTAGATTTTATCATTATTAAAAATTAAATAAAGTAGTTTTAACCATCATTATTAATGAATAACCTTTGTCATAAATAACGTTGAAACTACTGAATGTTATTTTAATACTGCATAAAATGACTAATTAATAATAGTGGAAACAGTTTTCTCCATTATTATAATGACTTACTTAAATTACATGTATTAGTTCCCCCGATTAAAAAAACGCAGCTCTGAGTCGAGCACAGGGATGGGGGCAGCCCATTTGCCTCTCATCCCTGCGCTAAGCTATAAAACACAGAGGCTCCGGATGCTGTATCGCTGCGGTCATAAAAGTCGGCAGTTACTGCCAGATTTTATGAATGAATATATAGTAAAAATAAATAAATCATTAAAATAATAATAATAATAATAATAAAAAACCCAAACACTTATTTCTTTTTTTAAAACAATATTATTATTATTTTTATTTTTTTAAACTAAGCCCTGATAACTGGGCATATGTAAATGAGAAAAGGGGCAGTGGAACACCCCTTTTCTTATTTACATTGGTCTCAGTCACAAGGATGTGGAAACTCGCTTACCGTCCGCATCCGTACAATTCAAAGTGGACCTGCGTGTGCGCAGATCCACACATGGTGGCGGCTCCACCAGCTACCTTGAATCATGTCCAAGGTACACAACTAGTTGTTCACATTTACAGTCTCATTTGTTAAATCTAAGAAAAATGTTTATTTTAAACTTCCAGCTTACTGTAAAACATTTATTTGAAAGAAAAGTATAACAGATCAGCATTAAAAATGACTAAACAAGACACCTATTAAAAACAGCACAGCAACATAGCAAATCTCAACTGCCTTAATGAGCACAGCAACAAAGGTCCAATATTGACTATTGTGGAGATAGATAGGCCTGCCAAATTGGAAACCTAGAAGGAAGAGGGAGGCAGAAAGAGCAAACATTACTTACAAAATACAATATATAATAATAACAATAATAATAATATAAAAATAAAACTTACAAAATGTTCTCACTTCAGGCACACAGCGTGTCATTTTAATAGCAAAGCACAGCAACAAGGAGGCAGCAGCTCACTTGTCAATCCACTTAGGGCCAGATTCAGATTTCTAGTCAGGTATAAGCAAAACCATGATGAATTGCAGGGGAGGCAAAATGAATGTCAGTGTTTGCATGCAGGGAGAATACATACTATTGTTGCATTTTGTACACGGATACTGACCAGCATTACTGTTACACTGTTACTAGACTTGGGCTATGAAACATCATCTTTCAAATCTAACACTGATTGCAACTAATGAAATTTACCTCCTCTGCAATTCCATATGGTTTTGCTCACTCAGATCTTTATGTTCATAAGTTCAATATTACATAAGTCTGGATCCAGTCCTCTGAAATTTGATCTAGGGGACAGAGTATCCTTCAGTCTCACTCAAAACCTTGTTGGGCCCAGCATTGCCAAGCTCCATCCCAGATTGCTATAGCTTAATAATAAATTATGTACAACTTGTTTTATGATACACCCATATATATCAGATTAAATTCTTACAGCATTGCCACATTATTATAGCTAACATCTCCCTGATTTGAACAAAGATGTTTGCATTGTTATAACTCTCCTATAAATCCTACAGTGTTGTAGGATGTATGGGTGAGCATATAACACAAGGCTTAAACAGAGCAACATGGATATCTAACCCCCCCCCCCCGAGTTTTTAAATAAAAAAAATGATGCAAAATGACATTAGTGCCTATAAGCCACACCTGCATTTGCACACACCTATACATGCATGCATACAAATGTGTATACTAAAAATGTATGAAAATAAGTTGTTCACTTAAATGTATGTATCCCTAGTACCAAAGACTCACTTAGCGTGGGTTACATGTGAAAAGGTCAATGCTAGTGGGAGTACTTTCTGTATGACTCACTAGTGATCATAGATAAACTTATCACTGAAGCCAATTTCTTTAACCTTTTAAAACAGACTTTGTTTGTTTGAGAATTAGGCTTGTTTCATAGTGTTTGATGAGAAACATAACTTCATATTTGACAGGAAGAAATGCCATTGACAATGATTACCAATGTGGTGTGACATGAAATAATATGTCTCTTAACTGGCAGTATAGAATAGATATTGAAATATAAGAGCATATCATAACTGGTAATAGAGTTACAGCAGAATGGTACATTGTACAGAGACTTCTATTTTGTGATATCTAATGTACATTTATTGTCCTATATTCAAACATTTCCATTTACAGTGCCAGGTTACCATGAGATGGAAAGTAAAAGTTCATTTCAAAATGAGAGACCTGCAATCTCTGCAACTGAACTCTTTATTTCACCAGTAATATACGGAAAGAAATTGTATACTTAGGTGAAAACATTTTATACAGTATTAATTGGAAAAACAATTGATACCAATCCAATGTCAAAATGTACGTACTAAAAAAAATATTAACATTAAACTAATAATGATTAATCCAGAACCAATATGATACTGAGACCAGAGAGTTAGAATGGTTTTAATCTACATGATAACTTCAAGACCATGACTTACATTTAGAGGCACATGAATACACAATTTATATTGTATGTAATATAACATGTATTTTCTGTTATGTTGATGTATCTGTTTATTTGGGTTTAGCATGCAAACATTTCATAAACAAAACAAGTACATTCCATGCATATTTATCTACATGACATAGAATATAGACTATTTTGAAATAACATAAGGAACCTATTGATTTATTGCTACAAAAGGGGAATGGGGATGGTAAGAAAGTAACAATAGAGGGGGTTAAGTAATATATTTCATAAATCATATATTTGTCTTTGCATATTTGAATTGTGATTTATATATGCAAAATGAAATTAAGGAGAGAGAATCAGACACAGGCATAAAGGCTGCCAAACCAGCTGTGGCACCATTGGCAGTAGATGAGAGTGGAGAGATAAGTCTTGCACACATCTGGGCAACACATTCTTGTTTGGAGGTTCATTCAAATCTCTTTCCTTTGTGTGGCGTACTTGCAAATACTCAAACAGAGTGTGTCTAACCCTAACCTTTCCCATTCTATATGCCTAAACCTAACCTTTTATGTAGGCTGCAGCACTTTAACTTCTGAAGAGGGCTCAGCCTCCGTGCTGCAAGCCCGTTCAATTCCACACTCCCTGACCGCCATTGAACAGAACCGGAACACAGGATTGTCTCTGGTAATTGCTCCCTAATGACACTATTCTCCTCCTCGACTTCCATCGGACCAAGACAGAAAAGAAAAGCAATAATGCAGACAAATCACACTATTTAAAATCTTCCTTTCACTCACGTTTAATCTCACTCACTTTTAATAACCTTGTGCATCAGTGTGTAAATGTGGTTATTCTTTCTCCGTCCATCCTGACGTATCTAATGACCTTCCTTCTGGTTCTTTTCACTTACCAGAGACGATCCCGCGGTCGGTCCCATTTGGTAACATCATCAGGCAGTGTGGACTCAAACAGACTTGCGGCATGGATGCTGAGCCCTCTTCAAAAGTTAGAGTGCGCTACAGGCATACCTACAAGAGAAGAGAAAATGAGTAAGTCTTGAAAAGATCTGACATTTTTTGATGTGGGATTTTAATTCGCCATCATTTTCCAGGGATTTGAAATCGCCAAAGCATAGTGATGTATAGTATTCAGTAACCGTGGAATTGGATTGGCGATTTCAAATCCCTGCCAAATGATGGCGAATGGTTTTGGGGAATTTGAGCTGAAATCCCTGTTGAATTTGCCCTTATTCGCCAGGTATTTCAAATCGCCATGTCGAATTTACAGCTACATCATCATTGTAGAATAAAAATCCCTGGTACTGCTGTAGTAAAATGATCAACAGGCAATTACCTGGAACCTTAATACAGGGTCAGAAGTCTGTTTTGTCATCTTTATTGTCATGTTGCATCTGTATTTGTTGGCAAACAAAAACTTTACCTTTTCATACATATGTTATTCATACCAAGTAATAATAACATATAAATGAAAAGGTAAAGTTTTTGTTTGCCGACAAATACAGATGCAACATGACAATAAAGATGAAAAAGTATAAACACTTTACAAAATAAAAGATGGGTAAATGCACAGTCAGCACAATGTAACCCTATAAAACTTAATCAGACTTACATGAAAAGTGTTTTGCAATCAAAATGGATCCTTTACATAATGTTCCCAGTTAGCAATCAATGGTTTGTCTCTAGGGAAATGGATCAAATCTCCTTAACCAGGTGGCGATTTGCCTATTGTCGATTTGGTCAATTCGCCAGGGGGATTTGAGGTCCATGTAGCAAATTGACAGTTAGTGAATTTGAAAACTGTATGCTTTATATGGAGGAAATCGCCATGACGATTTGAAAATGGGGATTTGAAATCGACAGCCACATTCAGACCAAATCGACAGTAAAGCTGGCCATACACTATAAGATAAATTGTTCCAATCTAAAGATTTTTCAAGAGTGGGCAAAACCATGTTGAATTGCAGGGGAGGTAAAATGAAATCATGGCAATCAGTATTGGAGTTGAGAGATGATGTTTCCAGTACAAGTCTAATAACAGTGTAACAGTAACGCTGGTCAGTATCTGTGTGCAACATGCAACAATAAAGTATTCTCCCTGCATGCAAACACTGACATTCATTTTACCCCCCCCCCCCTGCAATTCAACATGGTTTTACCCACTCTTAAAAATTTTTCGATTGGAACAATTCCTCTTAAAGTGTATGCCCAGCTTTAGTAAATACCAAAAAGGCTTATTGATGTTTTGCAATATTATGCTGATTAATTCCTCATCCTGTCCTGGTGATCTATATATCACCCCAATACGCAGAATAACTCCCTGGGTTTATATGGTCACCCAAAGTTCTTGGGGTATATTTACTAATAGTGCAATCTCAGATTGCAGTGAGATTGGAAAGTGGGGATGTTGCCCATAGCAACCAATGAGAGTCAAGCCCTCAGTTTTATTTTATACACTGGAAAATGTAAACTTGAATCTGTAAACTTAAAATACACTTTTTAATTTCGCTGCAATCTCTCCGCTTAGTAAATATACCCCCTTCAGTGTTACCTCCAGTGTGAAATATCAGTGCGATGCACAGGTGAAATTGTGATGTGTTTGGTTACAATCCACTAAAAATCAACTTGCATCATGGATGTATCTGTATACTGATATATATGGCCCTCTTACCTAACCAGTTATGTTGATAATGATTGTCAAAATTGCAAACTGCTACATAGTATGATGTTGGAAAATATATAGTTGTTTATAAGTAAATAAATGAATCCATCTGAAGGTCTCTCAAAAGCAGTAAATGTTGACATGAAATGGTCATGACGTCCCACTAGTCAATTTTTCCATCTTGATCAATGGGTATAATTATTATGTGATTGTATTACAGTATCCACTGTAGATTACTAGCTCATATGTGTGAGATCTGCCTGTGGTCCTGTTTGGGATGTATCCAATTGAATAACATCAAATAAACTTGAAATGTGATATTCTTCTTGTTTGTGTGGTTACAAGCTCTTAGACATAACAAGAATATATACTTAAGTCATAGGATAGAAAAGAAATAGCTTGCAGATGTCATTAAACAGTATTAGAATTATATGTCACATTACCTTATGTGTAAAAAAAATATAAAAACAATTATGCTATTCCAACTGTAAAGTAAAATGAAGAATGATGACTTAATTCTATTATACAGATCTGACGACTGTAAGAGTCTCCCTCAATTTATAGACCACAAACATAAAATGCACGCCAAAAAACAATGCACCAGTGTACTGCTGTATGCAGGGCCGCCGCCAGGATCACCTGGGCTGGGCCTATAGAAAGCAGTGGCCCGGCACCCTGTACAGCGGCCACTGCGGTAGTGGCTGTATGATCAAACATTCGCTACCGCATCCAGACTTACAAAGATAAAGTGATTTACGCGAATCATCTGTAAAATATTCTCATGTCATCCAAATTCTGAGATCTCTGAAGAGCAGTGTTATAGTGCTGTTCCTTGATTGTAGACTCCCATGTAAGACTAGGATATCTACGCAACAGCTGCACAGCCCACACGCTGAGAAAACAATGAATGAAGTTCCAGAGAGAATGTGGGCTACGTCTTATTTAGGCATTAAACTCTTTTTCCTTAACATTTTAATTGTGTACAGTTTTGGCATAGATACAAGCTGAAATGCCTTCATTTAATTATAAGCCTACTGCCACCTAGCATCATTTAGGTGACCGGGATATGGAGCAGGACCAGGGACGGTTTGTTTCGCACGCCAGGGAATCCGCAAGTGCACTACTGGCATGCAGAGGCACTTTAATCCGACTTCTGAGGAAAGGACTGGATCTGGTATCCGGTCCATGGATCACATTGCTGAAGTATTGGCATCTTCATGGCTTTAGCATCATAATTAAGTAGGAGTGAGGGCTGATTAAGCCCAAGGGGAGGTTAAACACCCTGGTCGTAATCCACAAGGGACTTCAACCAAGGTTAGTAGTATCTGGTGATGTGAGGGGAGGGGAAAGGACCTCCCCTTACATCCCGAGTGCATAAAAGAGAATGACCCCCATTTACCTTTTGAATTTGCCTACCCTCCTGACCCTATTTTCTGATTGGTAGTGATACCTGTAGCAAGCGGACATAGCGGGCAGACATAGTTATTTATCCCAGTTGATTAGGGCAGAACGCTAAGTCGTTTAGCATGCCCTATTGTATTTACTATATGTGTTCTCTGTCTCACTTGCTTTGCTTAGTGCCTCCATCAAAATGAAAAGTTGGCCATACACTATAAAATAAATTATTCCAATCTAAAGATTTTTCAAGAGTGGGTAAAACCATGATGAATTGCAGGGGGGGGTAAAATGAATGTCAGTGTTTGCATGCAGGGAGAATACTTTATTTTTGCATGTTTCACACAGATACTGACCAGCGTTACTGTTACACTGTTATTACACTTGTGCTAAGAAACATTATCTCTCACCTGTAATACTGATTACAGTAATTCAATTTACCTCCCCTGCAATTCAACATGGTTTGCCCACTCTTGAAAAATCTTTTGATTGGAACAATTTATCCTATAGTGTATGGCCAGCTTAAGAGTAATGAATTGGTAATAGACAATTCAGTCAAAAGCCCCCCTTTCAAAAGTAAACAAATGCCAAACATTTAAGTCCCTTTAATTCTGTATCTGTGTGATTTATTTCTATGTATTTTAAGTATATTTTAAGTATTTACTTTAAGTATAGGTTTGTACAAAAGGCGGGTCTCAACCATAGGTACTTTATCACATGTTTAGAATCATTTTTGCTATGTGTGTTCTCTCCAATCTTTCTGTATTTAAGTGTTTATAAATAGGTTATCTTACATGCACTTGGTTGATTTGGCTGTAAGTTATTAATTAGTAAAATGTGTTAAATAAAATCCTGTAGAAATGTTGTATTTCTTCACTTGGCAGAAGGAATAAATAAACCAGATCGGAAATTATGTAGTCAGACAAACAAACTGCACAACAGAGACTGTGTGTAGGCTGCATTCTCATAACCGCAGAGTGTGGGTGTGTTCACAGATAGGCTTCACTTTCAGACAGGATGTTTCATGTTAATAGCTCAAATAGCTTTTAATCTAATATTCAAACTCCATACATTATTTTACAATCATCTACAAAATTACAAGCAATAATATCACAATGTTATCAAGATGTTTTCATTTTAAGTGGAAAGTAATACATGGAGATCACGAATGTCACCCCTATTTCTAACTATAGCACTCTCCTTGTATAAAAGAGACACACAGGTCAAGAGCCAGCAAAAGTTACACCTAGGAAAGGATCATATTAAATATCTCATACCACGTTTGCATTTACATTACATCAAACCCCAGTGGGCGCACGGACCGGCAGCTCTATCACACTGCACAGTGTTGACTTGGATCGACAGTTAGTTTACACTGCACAATGTTAACCTGGGTTTCCTAGGTGCAGAACCCTTCTTTTTATGGAAGCCCCTTCTTTTGAGCTGGGTCTAAGACCTGGCTAGAGAGAGCCATTGTTTCCGTTACGACGGCAAGAAAAAATTCAGGTCTATCATGAAGCCCGGTGTTTTCAAGAAAGTCCCAGCTTTTTTCCATACAGTCTAAATGGGGTGTAAGGGAGTCAAATGAATGTAATGCTCTACATGCATATTTTCTTTCAACGATAATCAGTTTTACAATATTATTATTATTAATAATAATAATAATAATAATAATAATGGTGATGCTTATTTATAATACATACATAGCATGTTGTACAGAGTAATGGTATACAATACAATAACTGACATAACATCATATATAGCATGGGGGTACAATGACATAGCATACAGTAACAAACATTTAATACACACGTAGCATGAGTGCAGAATAATAGGTGGGTTGGGATGTGTATAATATAATATATTACACTGCATAAGACAGGAGGGAGGAGATGGGGCAGGTTAAGGTACATAACAGGATGATGGGTCCCAGCTTGTGAGAGCTTACATGCTAAAGGGCAATAGAAGTAATTTGCCTCCTTGTAAATCAAGATGGTTTTGTCCAGGTGTAACTTTACACCAGTTTTTTCCTATTATTATTGGATCTGGTCCAGTATTCTGAATTCTGGACCAGTGTTCTTAATGTAACATGGTTTTGACAGACTTTAAAGATACAAATATAAAAAAATGTTTCTGCAGTTTGAAATGTTTTTTTTTATCCCCCAAAAGCACACATTTACTCATGACCGTAGATAACATTTTCAGTGACTCATACAATATTTGTTTAAAGAAAAGTCATCCAAGCAAATCAGAAAAAGTGATAATGCTAAATATAACATGATACTTTATTTTTATTCATTTACTTCATTCCAAATAGAATAAATTGGCTGATTTACAAGTGGGGTACTGGGGAGCAGTGCTGGTTTTATCCTCCTATATTCTGTGACTAACACTGGTGGGATTATAAATAGTTTTTGCTTCTTAAAGGTTCATAAATGTACATTCATGATATTACAATGGAGCAGACACAATAGTTAGGGCGTAACATTATTACAATACACAGTAATGCAAACACTTCGTTTATTTACGTGGCCAACTGAAGTCTTTCAAAAATGCTCTGTTTTGCATATATTACATTACCAAATTGCTGTGATGTAGTATTTGCTCTATGGACCAGATCCAGACTTATGTACAATACAATATGGCAAAACCATATTTAAATGCAAAAGAGTTCAATTTTATTAGTTGCAAATAGTATTAGAGGTGAGAGATGGTTTCCAACCCAAGTCTAAAAACAGTGTAACACTGATCAGTATGTGTGTGCAGTAAGTAAAAGCAAAGATTCTACCTGCATGACAAAAATAAAATTCATTTTACCTCCCCTGCATCCTCATGGATTTTTCCAGTCACTTCTACAAGCCAGATGTGCACGATCGGAACATCAAGTGCATAGAACAATGTTCCTTGCTCCTGATGTTCCGCCCGCTGAGCCGGACCAGTATCCCCCACCATCTACATTACGCTCAGTGGACGGGGACGGGGCATTTATATTAAGTGACTGGGGAGGGGACAGAGTAAAATTGTGCACTCAGAAGTTGCATGGACTACTAATCTGCTTGAATGAGTTAAAGCATAGGCTGCTGGACCGCTTTCTGGACTGCTGATTTGGCCTGCATCCCGGAGTGCTTGTATTGTGGCCCCTTGACTCTGGAGCTCCTTCCTTTAGTCCGGCCTCCTCCCAGCTGCCTGGGGCTGTTGGCTGTGAGGACCTTGGCTTCCTGGTGAGCGGCCCGGTCCTGGCGCACTGTTTGTCCTGCACCATTGTGGTGCCGTCCACGCTTCCATCCTAACCCGACACCTGCAAGCCTGCAATAGTCCCTGGAGCATTTCTGGCGCCCCTCGGTCCCACCTGCTCCTGGGTCCAGTGGCTCCTCTCCATTCGACTGCCACAGAAGCTGTCTGTGCTGACGGCTGGTGCTCTCCCACGTGTGCTCGGTATCTGTTGCTGCACTATGCTCTCTGTGCCCTATTTGGACCCTGGTGCCTTGGCTGCTGCACACTTACAGTTACAGAAGATTTTCTTGGATTCTCCAGACTCCTCAGCCTTGCTGGTGCTTTTGTCTTTTCTCTGCCCTCCACTGCTGGATCCTTGAGCCTGTGATTTCTCCTGTGATTTTCCAGTTCTGGTACTGTATTTTTATTTTAAAATTACTAGTAGCTGAAGCATTTCCCACCCTCAGCTTATACTCGAGTCAATAAGTTTTCCCAGGTTCGTCAAATTAGGTACCTCGGCTTATACTTGGGTCGGCTTATACTCGAGTATTTACAGTAAATGATACTATGGGGCCGATTCAATCCTGCGCGAAGACGGGAAAAAACGTGAAGTGCGCTTTTTCCCATCTATTACAGGACTGAAACCTCACGTCTTTTTGTACGCACCTCTATGAAATGGGAATGAAAAAACGCGAGATTTCCTGCCTTACGCAAATAGCATAAGGCAGAAAAAGACGCGCGAAGGGGATTGAATCGTCCCCTTTATCACTAATATTTTTAATATCTTAATTACATTTTTTTACAAATTAAACAACAAAAACCTTATTGTCTGCCAGTTTGTCAACTTTATCAAGAGAAATTGGTAGACGGACGTGACAGCAGAACAGTCACCCAAAAGTGTGACCATCTGCAGACCATTGTGGAACCTTACTGGACAGGTAAAAGTGAATAAATTCAGACTCAATGTGAGGAGAAGTGAGCCTGGCAGATCCACATATCCTCTGCATATATTTTAGTAAATAGAACCCTAAGGATGGACTTGATGACACAATTGTTTAGCTCATATAGTACATACTACTTGGAATAGTATTAAGTAATACTGTGATTTGCAACACAGATAGGAAGTGGATGGGACTTTGTGCAGTGTTTGAACTTAAATCATATCATGAAGCTCAAGGCCCTTATTCATTAAATTGCAGGAATGAAAAAAAGTGGAGATGTCCATAGCGACCAATCAGATTCAGGCTGACATTCTCCAACATGTAAAATGAAACTTAGAGCTAGAATCGGATTGGTTGCTATCTGCACATTTTCATTCTTGCAGTTTAGTGAATAAGGGTGGCTTGCCTGCTTTCCCAGGTTTCAGGAAGTTAACTGACAATCTGGGAGAGACGGGTGCTATGAAAATATTTAAAACTAAATTCTTAGTTGTATATACCCTGGTAACACAATGCATAACTGCCTTTTCATAAAAACCTCCTTATATTTTTTAGTGAATTGTAATAATATATATATATATATATATATATATATATATATATATATATCCTTATTGTTGATTCGGCACTCAAATTAAGATAATAGACGATTAGAGCTCAAAAAAAGGTTATTTGAAAGGAGGGTGCCCTCACTGCCGTCGGCCAAAGAGCCTTATACAAACTCCAATAAAGCCTTATGCACTCCAATAAAGACTACTCCCGGTGAGTCCCAGTTTTATTACAAAACTTTCCTCAGGGACAACCTAGCTTGCATAAACATCACTCTACTTATATAGTGCTCGTGTCCTACCTTCTAAAACTTCCCCTCCACCCGTGTGCAGCGTCCTGGTGTCGGTTCTGGTGATCGCCGTATGTAAGCTTTGCTTTCCATCCGGAAGTAGCGTCATGGGGACCTCCCCGATCATTATGGCGACGCGGTAGCTGTGTGTGAAAAAACAATATTCAAATACATGGACACTCAGATACATAATAGGGCAAATGTATGCAGTGCATGTTGAAACCTAGTAAGAAAAAAAAAAAGAAAAAAGAAAACATGATCTTAAGCGAAAATACATGATAACTTAAAACATGAACTAAGTCCCTCATAACCAGTCTCCTAGATGTCTTCCATATTCCTATGGTTATCTAATGGATATCGTCCATGTTCCTGTGGTTTTGTCCAAAATGGATAGGGATATCCTAATCCTGTGCTTAGGAATGGAAAGGTCCATAAATAAGTCTGATAACTCACGATTATAGAAAACAAGAATAAGTAAGCATCTTATTTAAGCCCTTTGGGGCAACTGTATTTAATCTGTCAATCCATCGGGTTTCCAGTTAACAGTTTTTTATTGCGATCTCCTCCTCTGATGGACTCCGGTACATGGTCTATGATCATATGTCTAAGAGTGGATAGTGAATGTTTCATTAGGGCAAAGTGTCGGGCCACTGGTTGGTCATTTTGTTTACCCTCTAATGCTGCGNGGATTGCGGACCTGTGTAGGGCCATCCTTTCCTTGAATTGTCAGGAGGTCTTGCCTACATAGTAGTACCCGCAAGGGCAAATAATGATGTAAACCATTAATCTAGTGGTACAATATAATCCATGTTGGTATGTGGGTGTGTGAACTGTGACCCCATGAACATGTGGTGACAAGTAATGCAATTGGTGCATTTAAAAGAGCCTGGCTTACCAGTGGACTCTTGTTGGATACTGATGTCTGCTTTGACCAAATAATCTCTCAAATTTCGATTTCTTCGATATGCTGAAAGTAATTTTTTGTCCTTGAATATCGCTAGTTCTGTATCTGTTTGGACAATGGGCCATAATTGATTGGCTAATTTCTTTCTGGTCGCACTTTGGTCATCAAAAGTAGTAACCCATGGGATTTTGGTGTTGTCCAATCTCCTTGGATTGAGTACCAAGGTTTGTTCCCGAGGTATNGATTTGGCTCTTGCTTGTGCTGCTTCTAATAATTTGGTGTTATAACCCCGTAGTTCAAACTTGTGTTTCATTTCTTGCATTGATTGGTCTCGTTCTTGTTCCTCACTGGTAATGCGCTGGACCCTTAAAAACTGAGACTAGGGTAATCCTCATATTAGTGCAGGCGTGTGCTGTGAGCTGGACATTAAGATATTATTTTTATCCGTAGGTTTTTTAAATATTGTAGTTTTTACCTTCTGTTCCTGTTTGCTTATTGTTACATCCAAGTAGTTTATGGACGTAGTGCTATATTCATACGTAAATCTGACTGGAGATTTTATGGAATTCAAGTACAGCATGAACGTCTCAAAAGATCGTTGAGATCCTGTCCAGAATATGCATAAGTTGTAAGAGTAAGTTCCAACATCTTCATGAAGAATTGTGGATCTGGGCCTGTGTGAAATAAATCATTGTGTGAAATAAATTGTTGGATAATTTGCAGCCCCTCCTCATGGGGAATAGAGGTATACAAACTTTGGACATCTATAGTGGCCATAATAGTGGGATCAGGGAATGCTTCCATACCTTGTAGTTTGTTTAACAACATTGTGGTATCCTGTAGATACGATTTCCCACTGGTTACCAAAGGCTGTAAATAACTGTCAAGCATAATGGCGATGTTGTGGTCAGTGACCCCCTAGCTGAAATTATGGGTCTACCCGGTTGCGTTTTTTGAATTTTTGTGTTCCCTCTGAGCCCTGGTTTGCATACCCTTTTTGGGTTTTTGAGTAATGAAGTTTTTTGAGCGTGTGTTTCTATCACTGTCCTCGCTCTCCGTACAATTAGAGCTGCCTGTATCAGCCACTGGGTGTCTATGATCGCGTGCTTTCCTTATTGGTCTATGTGACGTAGATTTGTCCGTATTATAAGCCATTTATATACATTCATCGTTTGATAGTCCTTATTCTTATTAAGTTCTCTTTTGTTTTTTTTGCACTTTTTTTGATTTCTTGTTTATACGTCTCCACGCTTTGTTGTAATTTTAGCATCCAATCTTGTGTTTTGTCAGCAATAGTGTTTTTTTTTTATCAGATTCAAATGTTGTGATGAGTTGTTGTATTTTAGATAATTCAGACTTGGCCTCACTTATTACCAATAACATAAGATCACCGGGAGTAGTTTTTATTGGAGTGCCGCACACGTGGATGTTTATATATATATATATATATATATATATATATATATACATACGTATTTGTAGTACTTAGTAGATTTTACACTGCATATATCAGATATAACTGCATAGCAGGTTTCTGTATACCCCTCATTCCCATGTGTTAAATGAGCTACAGTAGCAGATTATATAGGAAGTCGCAGAAAATGGTTTCAATTAGAGCGAGTCTGCTTGTCATTACAATCAGACTGGATTTTCTTCAGCTGCACTCTGACTCAGTGTCGTCTGTACTGTATTTGCTTATGCTTTGGTATGACTGCAGTTATGTCTATGGAAGACACATCCCCGCAGCTGCTGTCTGATATCCTTGCACAAGTGTCCAATAATGTATGACTGTCTGAAAAAACTAACATTGTGAGATTGTGATGCCATTTGTCACCAGTCGTACTGACATGCATTCATGAATAAAGGTGGTTAGAAAGCTGAATGTAAGTGTGGAAGTTGGTATAGAGGTGGAGAAAGGGGCCAGGTACTCTTCAGCAGTCTGATCAGTACCAGCTCTGCAATGGCACAGAAGCCAGTCTGTGTATGTGCAGCAGGGCAGCTATGTGTCATACAGACAGCGGTATTGTTCATATGTACTGGTAGTTCCCTATCTGGAGACCCAGATTGTAAGAACTACTTTTTGCACAAAGGGTCCCAACATTTTCACCCATTTAAAAATGCTCACAACGCAGCTTCATATATACCAGTGTAACACATTCTGTACTTATTAAATATATTTAAATCTGATAATCCGGAGAAGGGAATTGTGTATAGGGTAGATGGGTAGATGGGCAAAACGTTTATGGGCTATGTTTGCAAAGCCCTTATTGCTTTATTTTGAAATGAGAAATATTTTATACCCATTGGAGAGGAGTTTATTGTTCTACTCTGAGTGGTAAAACAACAGGGGACTTACAGGGGTAATAGCGTTTTCCCCATAAAAACATAAATAGATCAAAAAAATAATCAAAATCTGGTTCATATGAACCGGCAACACCACTGACCATGAAAAAGTAATAAAAATTAACATAGAAAATATGTAAATAAGATAAAAAAAATGGAATATACTAAAGAAAATAAACTTACCTGGGCCCGGTCTCTTCAGTGTGGTCCCTTTGCAGCTGAACCACAGGCGCATGTGTGATAGATAAAGTGCTTAATTTCAATATGAAGCAGTGTTCAGGCATCCGATCTCATCAGATTCTGCCAGGCTGAGTGCGAGGAGAACCCATAGAAAAATGAGCATCTACGTAGATATAGGCCTATATCTGCTATTCAGGACTTGCCATCTCCAGAATCCGTGTGAAAAATGTTTTAGTGAAACCTTCCGAAAACCGAAACCTTCCAATCATCCTAATTTATAAATGACATTTCATTACTAAAACGTAATTCTTAATTTTAAAAATTATTTAATAGAAGAGAAGATTCATAAGATAAGTAAAGTACCTTGATTTAATGGAATATAAATATGCTTTAAATGCTCCCATGTTTTATTTATCTTTATAAGATGGTTCTGTATAACACTTTTAATATTGTAGCACATCCCCGCATAATACAGCTTTTTATTTGCCTCCTAATTATCTTAATTATCCTCCTAATAGAATTATATAATGTACTGCTCTGTTATGCTGGAAATATAGGAGCTTATTAGGGGAATACTATGGACACAAGTTAGGAAACATACATGGCAATATATTACTCTATATTTATACTCAAATTATACTGCTTAAGTATTACATATACCCCTCTAATAAAGTTTTATATCATATAGAGCCTTTCAACACAGGCAATATAAAGGCTTAATATAAGCGACAATGATTAGTAATAAAACATATTTGATGATATCACAAAGTGCTTTTATTATGAGGTTTATATGTTTATTTATTGGGCCAGCCAATCATGGATGGGGAGTCTGGTGTCCCTGGTGGCGGAAGATCTTGGATCTGATTTAGTAGACAATGCAGTTGGCCGCAATGCAGGAGCAACAATCACATCCGACCCTTTCCAAATCCAGCTGTTTGATTTTGGAAAAGTGAGCGTGACTAAAAATGTAAAAGTGATTTCTTTGGTGCTTCTGGCTGTGCGTGCCTGTGTCTGCCACAGAAAACGAATTCAGATGCAACTTTTCCTTGAACTATCCATTAAAATGCTACATGTGCAAACTTGTCCATGGGGGGAATTCACTAGCTGACGATTTCATATCGTCAGCGTTCGTCAGTGATCTGAAATCGTCAGTGACTGGTGATGTATAGTATTCAGTAAGTGACAATTTCTATTGATGATATGTAATGTCTGACGAATGCTGACGATATCCATTGACGAAAAAACGGGTATTCGGCAGGCAATATTGCACTAAACTGACGATGTGTGGGTGAATACAATATTCGTCAGTTAGTGAATTCCATTTTTGTATCCATTGTATTGCAAAAATCGTCACAGCGATATCCCATTGACGAACTGTAAACGTCAAACAAAATGACGACAAAAAAACTCATTCGTCACTTAGTGAATACACATTTGTGGAAATCGTCAGCAAAATCGTCAGCGACTGACGATTTCTGTAAATCGTCATTTAGTGAATTCCCCCCCATATTTGTTGCAAACATGGCATGAAACAATGCAAACACCTGTTTACAAACATATATATATAATGCAGGTATCCACTGTGCAGATCGTCCACTTATTTATTGTTTTATTAGTATTATTATTATTTTATTATTATTTAGATATTTACTTTTTCAAGTAAAAAATGTAGACATATTGTTAATAAAAAATAATAATTCTTAAAATAATGTTGAATATAGTGAATTTGCACAATTTGTAAAAATGGGTCTAAAACCCCTCCAAAAAACATGTTTTAAAGATACTGTAAAGAACATTATCCAAGTTCACTATAAGCAAAATACTGTTTTATGGTGCTTCAAAACATTTGCACAGTTACAACTTTTTATCTAAAGGTTTGAACAAAGCAATAAAGAAAAGGCCAAGACCATCATAGAAGAGTTAGAGCCTTAGCTGCACATCCGTATGCATGATGCAAAAAATGACTGCGCTCGATTCAGAGTTTTGGGACTGTTTTGTGGAAAACTGCAACTTTGAATTAACTGTAATTGTTTGCCTCAGTCCATTTCCATATTGCGTGCTGTGAAACTCTGATTCAGGTTCCTCATGTGTATGGTGTCTTTGGTGTCTTTTAATAGGTACAGAGAGGGCCATTGCTAGGTCTGGGGGCGCCCCAGGCAGACCTAGCACCGCGCCCCCTCATATGGCGTGACGTCATGGTGTTGAACCTCTTCTAAACTGCAGAGGAGGGCAGCGGGGTGACCGCCCAGACTTGAATTACAACATATTTTGTCCAGGTTGAGGGCCTGAAAAACAGAAAGTTGCAAAGTGTAAAAACCCATCTGCTTGCACATCCATCTAGGATCCCAGGAAAATGTTTATTTTATTTTATTTCAAAAATATTTTTATTTCAAAAATAGTTTTAAAAATTGTGTTTGGTGTTTGATGTTTTTTCATTTGTTTTCATTGATAAATAATAATGTGCATGGGGTTTTTTTGTTTCTAGAAAACCAAGTATTAAAAAACTCGTTATTTACTATCAACGGTCATGCATAGTAGCGCCATAGTGCTACCACGCCGGCTTTTTAACAATAAACAAAAAACTACAGTGGGCCAAATGTGCAGAGGTTGTGGTTATAGAAGCCACACTTACTACTTCTGAAAGAATTAGGGGGATGAGGTGCACCTTTTTCCTGTGTGCTATCCAGGAAGAAACATGCACCTCTGGAGAGACTGGAAAAGACTCTGGATCAGCCCCTTACTCCTTATTTTAATGTTTTTCCCTATGGTATTAACATATATTGAATGGCAAGAAGAACTAATGTTTTCATGTAAGATAACCATGCATCCCACTATTTCTCCTGTGTATATTTTGAAAAGAAATGAAACCTTGAAAATTATAGGTCACAGAAGACACATTGTGTGTTTAGTGCTTTGGTTTGTGAACATTTTGTATCTTATAAGCGCCTATAACAAAGCATGTTTATTAGCTTTCTTAGTGATCCTGTGAGGAGATCTGGAAAACATGGACTGATCCCTTGGGATTTAGTTTTAGAATTCCTGCTTTTGTGTTGCTGTAGGGACTCTTTTATCAGTCTTATAAAAACCCCTCTGAAACACGCATTTAGTGCACCAAAACGTGTAGGAATCCCATCCATGAAGCACTGCCATGTGTTAGCTTAGTTATTTTTAAGAACAAGTGGATTGTCCATTGTCCTGACCCAAGTTTCCCCACTATGGAAAAATGTTTGACTAGTTACCTCTCGGTTGCTTTCACAGATGGACTTGTTATGTTCCCTATACAGTCTTTCGTCTGACTGTTCTCGTAGCCATTTCCAGTTATTTATGGCATGGTCAATAACGCCTTTCCTTAGTACTCTGTATAACCTGGCATTATATTGAAGTCATTAACCTTTTTTTGTATGTCGATTTGCACTTCCTCTAAGCACTACACTAATTTGCTTTGTCTCTAGAATGTGTGATGAAAATAGATCTCGAGAGGCTTGTAACTTAAGTGCCCTTGCACTTGTTTGGTAAAGGCAAATACACATTTCAATGTTTTTCCCAATGTCCCAGACATCAGTACTGCAGTATTCAAAAACATAGAACTTCAGGGTCTCTATATGTGTTTTCACAAAACATGCCCATTGTGTAACTAAAGTGACCAGGGATTTCCATTCAGGACTGAACAACACAGTTTAAAAATAGCTAAAATACAAAAGCGAAGAACTGAAGTGAAATGTCTATACCTTGGTCCAATCAAAATTTCTGGCAAAGGACACATTGGTTTTAGTTATAGGTTTTAGTATAGAGAACAAAACCAACCATACTATCTTATCTGGCCAATTATTGACAGGTCATCTTTATTATTGCACAGATTGATCAGTTGTAATGAATGCTGAAGATAGTCGGAGTGGTAAGAAGATTATTGAAAGCAGGTTGAGTTACTGAGATGAAGTGCAGGGCATATATTTACTAAACTGAATTTACTAAACTAATGAAGGAATTCTAGAGAATGTGATCTAGAATCTGATTGGTTGCTATAGGCAACATCCCCACTTTTCCATTCCTGCAGTTTTGTGAATATAGGCCTGTGACTGGCCCTAGAGCCTCTGTAGGGGCTGTAGATGAATGGGACTATGGTCAGCATGACGGGAGTGAGATCTGTCATGGGAGAAGGGACATGGAGGAATGAATGTTGGAAGGTGACCTGGCTATTCAAGGAAGGGTAAAGGGTATAGGGCAGTATAGACTCAGACCCACCTGATGCTGCTGGTGGGATATGGGAATAGTGAGGTTAGCTACTCAGCCCGAGTTCCCCTTAGAGAGGGGAAGTTTACTCTACTGCCCAGAAGTGAAAGCCTGGCAAGCTCAGTGAGTTGGTGTATTGTTAGGGGGTTAAGAAGGCCCTACCCTCCTTGCTTTAGCTAAGTAATGCTGCGTTCAGATTGCCTGCGGCCAAAAAAGCCGCAGGCAAAGCCATCGCTGGAAGACGCTGAAATCAGAGGCTTCCAGCTAAAAGCAGCACAGGAAATGCCGGCTTCACAGTGAAGCCGGTGTGCTGCGAGAAGGGGAGGGGAGCTAAAAAGACTGTGATCGTAATGATCACATGTCTTTTTAGTCCAATCGCCTCCCTTCATACACGCTGAAGCCGGCATGCCGGCTTTAGCGTGTTTAGATTGCTTTAAGGACGGCGACAAGCCGCCGAAAATCCTTCTTTTTCGGCGGCTCTGGAAGCCGCCGATCTTTAGGCGCCATTTTCAAAAGGCATCATTCAGATTGCCTTGAAACGGCGCCATTTCCACTCAAGGCGTCGTTTTCGCTGAAAACGACGCCTTTTTTAGGCAATCTGAACGGGGTATAATTCCCTGGTCAGCGCTTGCAGGACTTGTGGTTAACCATCACCACATGCCCCTGCCCCCAGATCCAGCAGTGTGGGGTATTTACTTGCTGGCCTTGTACCCAACTGACAGCTCACTGTGAGATTCTGTGTGCTCTGCAGAACTGAGGACAGTGGGAATTGGCATATAAAGCCTCTTCACACTCCACAATGGTATAATATCCTACTCAGTCAATCTTTCACGCATAGGCCGGGATATTGGAGGAGAAATACTGACCTGACTACCTCATCTGAGTGGTAGTCAATTTAGGCTCTCAGGGAGGCCACCTGTCAGTAGGGAATTGTGTTAGACCAGCACAGTGTCGCTTCCCCTGCGGAGCATAATGTGGGAAGCCAACCGGGGACTGGAGTCTCATATACCGTGCGGAATAGTGTTGAGTAGAAATCAGTGGAGGAGACCAGTCCTGTTGTATTTGCGGTGAGTACTCCTGGTATTCAATTTCCTGGGTCCCCATTTGGCAAGAGGAGGAGTCAGGGTCCCTCAGTGTTGGTACCCTTGGCTGTTGTCCATCCCCTAAGGACAGGACTGAAAGCAAACACTGCCCCCTAGATCAGTTTGGACACTCCTTCAGACCCTTCCTGCATAGTTACTGAGCTCAATCTGTAACAGAGATTGTCAGTTTCAGGTGATAAGGAACAATGAGGAGGGAAGTGGAGTTTCCAGGCTGGAATGGTAAGCGTCCACGAGGCAATGGGTTTCTGACCAATTTAGGGTGGGAGGTCAGGGGGAGGGAGGTGCAAAGTTGGGCTTCTGTCCACAAGAAGAACACATGAACCAGGAACAAGCACTGATGGGACTGTGCCTACAATTTAAATAGGGTTGATCTGGGCTACATGTCTAAGATTGTGGTGTCCATGGAATATGATGAGCAGCATTTTGGAACTGGTATTTGAGTGCTACATCATGATCATTGGGAATCCTAGGACAATGGAGGGTGACGGAGGTCACTGAGGACTAGAACCAGCACAGACGTGGAACCCAGTAAGGAGACAGCATAGGGTAAGTTAAATGACAACTAGGATTCTCGCAGTGCAGTATAGGGAGGCTGAAGCCAAATTCCCAATTTACCTCTACTTAAGCTTTCCGCATTGCCCCCAAGTTAGAATTGCACATAATGGATGAACACAGCCCTTGTTGTGTGATTAATATACCTCCACCCACCCATGTTACATTTCCTATAGTAGCGAATTTGAGGGTGTGTATATGGTATACCATATCGTCACTTCTCCCACTGATATTATAAAAATACTATAAATCTCTATTCACATTTATTACTTACTATGTTTCCATACCATTACTTTTAATTATCTATACCAACATTTAGAAATTTCCACTTCGACCACTAGTGTGTTGTTAGTTCTGCACACAAATACTGAGCAGTTTCATATATTTGAGTTAGGTCATGTCCTCTCTTCATTCTAATTTTGTCAGCACATTTTAAATGTGACTCTCTTTAAGCAGTTATAGGTTATGTTAAACTACATCTCTGAATCGCTGGCCTTGTTGTTTAAAAATTTACATAAATTAAAACATTAGAAACTTGCAAATATGCCAAACTTCCTGCAGCTTTGAGAAGAAATGTTTCCATGTGTTCAAAGCAGCTGGTTTTATAAATATATCATCCAGTGGTGTTACACACGAATGCTGTTTCTGCATTCTGCATATTAGAATGCCACCTGCTTTTCAGTTTAAATTAATTTCAAGTATGTAAAAAGCACCTCCTTCCTTGATTGCTGGATGCAGAACCCTGTAACAAAGTGCATTCTGTTCCTTTGATATACATATAGAAGCAGCTCCATCAGTGGATGTTCATTGTTCCTTAGATGTTGAAAAGGAGACCACACAGCTTGCAGGGCAGGACAAATGGATTTTAACATTTTCATAGTTAAAAAAAAAAAAAAGAGTTTAAAGAAAAGAAATCAAAGGAATTGCTGAGTAATTTGAAGCTAAGGGTTTCATTAAGCATAATTAGGAGCAATAAAGGCCATTAAGAATACAGTTTCCATTCTAGTTTATGTTGATGCTGTTATGGACTTCATTATGTAAAATAAAACAGTGTGATTAATCACCCCATATGCTGTAAAAAGTGACCTTACTATTTCTTGACGTGCAAAATGAAACTGAATATTCGGGATACGTCTACGGCCACCCCTGTGAGCTCCGGATGCACTTTGCACATTCCTATAAATAACAGGACGTTATTTTACTCCTCTCTGACCACTCTCTGGAGTGGTCCTGGCTCTAATCATGGTCTCTTACAACTTCCCTAGCATGGTGATGCAGAAGGGCAAAGTCACCTTACCATGGTTCACACTCAATCATGTCAATCAGGATGGTCTGGAATCAAGGCTGGAGGTCAGGTCCAGATGGCTGTGTAGAATCGATAGGTAGGTGAGTCAAATGTGAGGTCAGGGATAGCCAGTAACACAGGTAGTCAATCAGGAATGCATTATGGTAGCAACCAAACAAACAGAACTAGGGGCTTGAGACAGACCATGGAAAACAACAGCCAGGGTTCGGAAACTGGTGGCAGAATAGTGTGTGTGTGTAGTCACTCTTTTGCATAACTGTTTTTAATTTGTTATACCTAACCCTATACCTTTTTCGTATAGGATCTGACTCTTTTTGATTAATGTGTGACATAATCCCATTAACTTTTAGCTTTTGTTGAAGNTACTTTTTTAAGCCTAAAATTTGTAAACTGTATTTACTATCTAATATTGTTACTTTTTATCTCACTTTAATGTAAATAGTGCATTTATAAGTCTCTTAAATAATTTCCTACCACCAAATTGGTACACCTTATTAAGTCCCCTATATGTAAAAGAATATATTACTATTAAATACATATAGAAAATGAATGTATGTAAAGTTTTGTAGAAGAAGTAGAATTATACATTTTTTTATATTAACATATCAAACTCTCAAATGTTTTATTAGAAAGACTAAAAGAAGCACCGGAGAGTGTCTAGATTTACACATACGTGGACTGCCACATGTTATAGTAAAATTAGTCTAAAAAAGTGGTTCCCAAACTTTCCCAGTGTAGGCACCCTTAGGCCTAAATTTACTAAGCGGTGAGATTGCAGTGAGATTGAAAAATCGGGATGTTGCCCATAGCAACCAATCAGATTCAAGTTCATATTCTCCAGCATGTAAAATAAAACTGAGAGCTTGATTCTGATTGATTTCTATGGGCAACATCCCCACTTTTCAATCTCACTGCAGTCTCACCGCTTAGTAAATATACCCCTTAGGGTCTCTATAATTTTTCAAGGCATCCCTAAGACAAAATAATTACCAAGCAGTCCCATTTCTTAAGTTTTTGAGTCAAAATAGTGTAATAACTATTTAGGTAAAGACAAAAATACTTCAGGATGACATCAAATATTGTGCAAACATTGCGCTTCTAAGTAACACTAGCAACGTAGCACCACATCGGAAATACATTTCGCTGCACCCCAATGAGAGCCATTTGTAAGAATTTACATACAAAGGCATTCCAATCCGAGGTTGAACGTCCACAGTACCAAACAACAAGCCTAATTCCACAGTACCAGCCTAGAAGAAACGTTGACTTGTCCACATAACACCACACCTATCTTTGTATTTCATTACAGAGTAGTCAGATTTGTATTTCCACAAGTTGTACTAGTTGTGGAGTATAGTATAAATAATTTTCTGACATACATTGCTGGTGCTAAATCGTTTACTTTACAATTTGCCTGTTCGCCGATTATCAAAATAATGCGTACCTGGAAAGTTGGGCGAAAAACAGTGGAATTGTGGGATAAATTGCCCACAAAGTCGTGACTAAACAAATGCAACTTAAATACTCACAACTTTGCAAACAATTGAATCGGCCCCATAATATATGACGCAAGACGGGCTCTGACAGTTTTAGTGGCCGATTCCATTCCTTGCGAAGATGAAAAAGAGCTGATTGCCTGCTTTCTCTAGTTTTTGTATTATGGTTGTCAAAATTCGTGTCTTTTTATATGTGGCTAACAGAGAAAAAAAATACAAGTTTTCCCCCGTACCCAAACTGCTTAAGGGGACGCAAAGTGAATTAAATCAGGCCATGGAGTTAGGACCACTAAAAGCAGAAAAGCCTTGTAAGTGGCTGGTGACTTATCATATATTTGCAAATGTGTGTAACTAATATTTCTGCCATTTTATGTTAAATATAGAATAGCTAGATAGTTATTGGTTAATGTCAAGAGTGCTGGGGATTTTTTGTGTATGTAAAATACTCTGTTCAGCCTGGGGTTTAAGCAGATGGCATGCTTTACGTGCTAAAGACCCACCCCTGCAGGTAAATCATCCATTTACTTA
The DNA here is from genome assembly GCA_016617825.1 of Platyplectrum ornatum. Lineage (NCBI taxonomy): Eukaryota > Metazoa > Chordata > Amphibia > Anura > Limnodynastidae > Platyplectrum > Platyplectrum ornatum. Next base: position 25,120 of record JABWIB010005919.1, read on the forward strand.
GAATAGATAGAGCTTGCTGCATCGTATCCATAGTAAGATCAGGGCCTTAGCCCTGAGTGGGAGATTTGCAGACTCTCCTGGTATACCAGGAGAAATGCCCAAAATTCTGGAGTCTCCTTGAATTTCAGGAGAAGGCATTAACACACATTGGAGTATATTTACTAAGCGGTGAGATTGCAGTGAGATTGATAAGTGGGGATGTTGCCCATAGCCAGTGTCGGACTGACCCACCAGACAATAGGAGAACCCTCCGGTGGGCCCCAAGACCTAAGCATCATTTCTTTATAACTGAGGGCGGGACCCAAGAATGATTTCCTCTGGTGGGCCCAAGATACCCCAGTCCGACACTGCCTGTAGCAACCAATCAGATTTGAGTTCACATTCTCCAGTGTGTAAAATGAAACTGAGAGTTTGAATCTGATTGGCTGCTATGGGCAACATCCAAAATCTCACCGCAATCTCACCGCTTAGTAAAGACACCCCTATGTGCCTAAAAGGTTAGATTAAGTTTTTGTAATTATTTAGTCAGATTTGCATGAGGTTTTCAGCTTCATGCAGGTATTATAAAAGTTAACATAAACATATATATAAATATAATTTTTTTTAAAATAGTGTTTGTTTATATATATTGTTTGTCTATATATTACTATACTGTTTTCTAACCCCTCATTGTCTTAATGACATACTTTGTATTTTTTTTATCTGGCCACAAAATTCTCAGTTTGACATAATCCTTATGCGTGTTGATTTTAAGTTGACAAGTTTTGTCTGATTTTCTGTAGCAGACAAAATACGTTCTGGACAGGCCAGTTTTCTTCATTTAGAAACACACTTATCTCCCAGACTGTGGTTAGAAATACAAAATCCATTTGGGAAATTTGCTTGACACATGGAGCCATGCCCTTAAGCTACAGGCTAGAGAATGTCAGACTTAAGAAATGTCACCACATTAATAGAGCAAGGGTGAATCTGCACAGCCATTGTCTAGAAGCATGTTGTATGTACCATGGATTAGTGCAAAGTATTAACTGTCAAGTAATGTAGTCTTCCCATCCTTACAGGAAATTACACACGAGACCTCAGCCCAGTGTTTAACTACACTACATATCCCAAGATGTCCAGACAACTGGAGGAGCCAAGGAACACTTAGTATAAACTTACTGAAGACTTGTTTTGCCCAATTGTTTTGGCGGTGGACATATTTTGAACTTCATTTGACCACAGTTATTATAAATAAGAAGTGGACAAGGAATTCAGATGGTTACACTTCTGTCGGGAATATAAAGCTCTGGAGCTGTGATGCAAATGTTTTTCTTTCGCATGAAATTATCTTTATAAGATTTGAAGCTTCTCTACAGATAGAGATTCATATATTTTATATAAAACCTTAAAAATGCAAAGAACATGGCTGGTCTTACTTCCATCATATCCCACGTTGGTGCTGATACATTGTTAATACTGTACACCAGGCCCTATATTTACTAGACTGCGGGAATGGAAAGGTTGAGATGTCGCCTATAGTAGTGTGACTAGCTTTTTCTGGGGGTTTAGTACATATAGCAAAACTACAAGTCCCGGCATGCTTTGTCAATTATCAACTATGACTATGAAGAGCCACAGGTTGGCCAGGCCTTTTAACCATACATTAAGGTAATATTAAGTATTATATACTAACAAATTAAAAACAGTGTTATTCTTTAACCTATATAATTCAAGAATGGATAAACACTTATAATATTCATTGACTTTGTCATTATGACATAATATGATATATAGATAGTCATGAATGGGTCAAAGAATGACCAAAAAGCAGTAGGTTAGATGAAGTATAATTCATCATGGTGACACGCGGGGGCCGATCCAGACCCTACACATGACCCATTCCATTAGGATCATAATACTCTTGCAGTCCAGCTGTTAGTTGCTATGGCAACAATCTCTGAGGAAGGGGGAGGTGGTTTTAAAATTTCAGTTAATTGATTAAAAACAGGAGTAGAGTATTCTGAATGTAATGGATGGGGGCATGTTGGAGGCTCTTTACTTACACAGTGGTCGTTCGCACAACACGAGAGAGTAGAAAATGGTGTATGCAAAGCGCCCAAAGATACTGAACAACAAGTACAGCTGGGTTTGGGAACAGCTTTTTTCTCGGTGATAGTGGGTGTATTTAATTGCTATTGGTGTTACATATGCTGGATTTTTAGCAAGATGTCCTAAGCACAGTGTCCAGGCAGGAGTTTAAGCCAGGAAGGTGCTAGTAAAAGGTAGTATTTGTCATTGCAGGTAATAAAGGTTTAAATCAGTCTCAATGCATATCTTGTTATATTATAAGTATGCACACCTAGAACAAGGGTTCCAAGGTTTATATCACTGTGACACAAATGAGCGTTTGGTCTCTTTAGAAGCCCAGGTATCTGACCTAAGGCAGACAATTGCTTGTGCCACGCGCTACACCGGCAAGGAAAAGAGAGATTAGGGAGGTTAATGTGTGGCTAAGAGACTGGTGTAGAAAGGAGGGGTTTAAAACGATTTTTTTTTATTTTATAGCAACATAGTAACATAGTAGTTGAGGTTGAAAAAAGACATCAGTCCATAAAGTTCAACCTATATTGATCCGGTTTAAATATACAAGAGCTCCCTCCTGACAGAGGTAATAAACAACTTACCAGTCATAACCCTGAATAC
>JABWIB010005920.1:2647-16233 GCA_016617825.1 Platyplectrum ornatum
ATAAACCAGAACACGTGGATACAATCTGTAACATCTACTTACACTGAAGTTCCAATGTAACAACAGACCGCGTTCCCCGCTTCATCCTCAATCCACGGCTTCAAGGGTTAATAGAGCGAGCCATGGGTGATATTCCAAAAAAACTTTAATTATAACCGTTTATATAAAAACTTATATATACATAAAAATCATAAATAAAAATATAAAATAGTTACAAAAGGGGTACTTCCAGACCAAACAACCAGTACCAGATGAAACACATAAAAACTCCGGTGCTATGGGCCCTGCAACCGTGAGAGCATGGGTACTGGTGTAAGTCGGCTTCTCCCTTCTACACTACCCTAAGTGAACCACCAACGCGTTTCCACTCGTACGAGTCTTTATCAAGGTGTTTAATGTGACAGGATACAATTGTAATCAGTGTTCTTATTGTATGTAATTTTCCTAGCAATGGGATAATGTTGCACATTCTAATAACGTTTTGCTTCTTTACAAAGAAAGGTATTTTCTTGTAAACGTTCCAATGGTACAATCACTAACATTAATATTTACTATTAATATTTATATTAATGTTTTGCTGATTTTCCAGTTTACATCCAAAACCTAAGTTGGTATACTAAAAATAACCTGTATGTATAGATGTCATAAATTATTTATATACACACTTATGTACTGTTCACACTGACTGAGAAAGGAGGGCTAAACACCTTCTTTAAGCAGGCTCTGAACACCAGCTTTCATTAGCCTGCTTTTTGTAAATTGAGCGTTCACACTTTAGAAGCTGGCTTTTTCATCACAAAAGACAGCTAATTTCAGGTAATATGAACTGGGTATTATACAAACCCTCTTCAAGACTTTCTTTTACTGAATGAATAATTGCCACTTCCTCTCTCATCCACTCTTTTTATTATCAGTATGACGCTGACATGCATGCAGTCACTGAACATAGACATTGTCTGCTCTATCTGTGTCTATGACTTTGCTGCTTACTCTGGAAGTGGTACTGATGGTCCATGTGACTGCTTCACTAGAATAACACAGCATTTTCCATAGTCCCACAGGGGGCTTACCCAGCTTAGTTCATTATGTGTGCAAGACGTGTGCAAAACAAGTAATGTTATAGTCTCCATGACATCTGGTAACCCAGGGTATATTTATCCCTTTTATAGTTTGAAGAAATGTTTATTGCTATATATTTGTTTACCCCCAGCAGATGGATACAACACAGTCTCCAGAGAACATCTCCTCTGTTCTTCAGACTGTAAAATAGAAGAGAATAAAGTATCAATGAAGTATCATTCTTCAGGAGGAAACTTCAAAATCCAAATTATAAATCCAGAACTTTCTATTTCAGATATGTTGCTGGATACTTCTAATCATGTGGAGTGCTCTCTTGGCAGTGCAGAAACGTTTAAACATAGTATATATCAAACAGATGAAAAGCATATTATCAGCTCTGACTTTGATAAATCTCGTATTAATTCTCAGAGAAACTACATAGGTGAGAAACACTTTTCATGTTCTGAGTGTGGGAAATGTTTTAAATACAAATCAGATCTTAATAGACATCAAAGAGTACACACAGGTGCGAAGCCGTTTTCATGTTCTGAGTGTGGGAAATGTTTTACAGAAAAATCACATCTTATTTCACATCAGATAGTTCACACAGGGGAGAAACCATTTTCATGTTCTGACTGTGGGAAATGTTTTACATATAAAAAAAATCTTACTACACATCAGAGAGACCATACAGGAGTGAAACTATTTTCATGTTCTGAGTGTGGGAAATGTTTCACACGTAAATCAGGTCTTGATGTCCATTACAGGGTTCACACAGGTGAGAAACCATTTTCATGTTCCGAGTGTGGAAAACATTTTGCAGATAAGTCAGCTCTTAATAATCATTACAGACATCACAGAGGTGAGAAACCATTTTCATGTTCTGAGTGTGGGAAATGTTTTTCACGCAAATCAGTTCTTGATATCCATTATAGGGTTCACACAGGTGAGAATCCAGTTTCATGTTCTGAGTGTGGGAAATGTTTTAAACTCAAATCAGATCTTACTAAACATCAGAGATTACACACAGGTGAGAAACCATTTTCATGTTCTGAGTGTGGAAAATGTTTTACAGATAAATCAAATCTTAATAGACATCAGAGAGTTCACACAGGTGAGAAACCATTTTCATGTTCTGAGTGTGGGAAATGTTTCATACAGAAATCACAACTTATTACACACCAAAGAGATCACACAGGTGAGAAACCATTTTCATGTTCTGAATGTGGGAAATGTTTTACACAGAAATCACGACTTGTTACACATCAGAGCAATCACACAGGTGAGAAACCATTTTCATGTTCTGAATGCGGGAAATATTTTAGACAAAAATCAGATCTTTTTACACATCAGAGAGTTCACACAGGTGAGAAACCATTTTCATGTTCTGAGTGTGGAAAAACTTTTACACAGAAATCACATCTCAATACACATTACATACTGCACAAAGGTCAGAAACCATTTTCATGTTCTGAGTGTGGGAAATGTTTTACACATTTATCACATCTTACTACACATCAGAGAGTTCACACACGTGAGAAACCATTCTCATGTTCTGAGTGTGGGAAATGTTTTACACGTAAATCAGTTCTTGATATCCATTATAAGGTTCACACAGGTGAGAATCCAATTTCATGTTCTGAGTGTGGGAAATGTTTTATATACAAATCAGATCTTACTAAACACCAGAGAGTTCACACAGGTGAGAAACCATTTTCATGTTCTGAGTGTGGTAAATGTTTCACACAGAAATCAAATCTTACTACACATCAGAACGTACACACAGGTGAGAAACCATTTTCATGTTCTTAGTGGAATACGTTTTACACATAAATCACAGCTTACTATACATCAGAGAGATCACACAAGTGAGATGTCATAATTATGAGTGTGGGGAATGTTGTGCACAGATTCATATCTAATTTTACATCACAGTAATTACCATGGAGAAAAATAATATCCAGATGTGTTCAAAAAGTAATTGCAGTCCTTCATACTATTGACCAAAGCTATAACAGAAATTTTCATCCACAGGTTTTTATTTTGTATGCATCTGTGGAAATTTAGATGGGGGTATGGAAACATATAAAAATAGAAGTGAATGGAGATTTATAGTTTCTCAATTAAATCAGTGTGTAAAGGGACAATATGACACACCCCCACTTCCATCCCTGCATGTAATTGCACATACACTCACATTTCCACTAGCACACATGCTACTCCTTTTCATAGTGGAGGATAAGGGTAAGCTTTTTGTCCAACATTTACTTTAAATGAAATAATGACCAATTTTTTGTAATTATTAAAATTGATTGATTTGTGATTGTAACATGTTTGTATCCTATTTTTATGCCATTAATAAAACTCTACTTTCTTATGATAACAGTATCATGGCTAACTATAATCCTCTAGAAGGTGGTTGACATGGACAGAATTAAGGCAGATAAGTGAAGGCATATAAGAGCCACATGGTCCATCCAGTCTGTCCAGTTGTGTATTTAAAACTAGACTGACATAAGACACAGAGACACAACGTATAAGCAATGAATAGGTTTATTTATACAGATATGCTAGATTAACTGAAGCACACAGGAATGACTGGAACACTGAGCTTAAAGTTCAAATGGCAAAGCAGGTAACTCACAGGAGTTGGCAAGCATATCTGAGAGTACACAAAGGAAATAGAAGAAGCACTAAATTCCAGGGAAGAAAGCCAAGTAGTCCCCATGGAGAAGTGAGACAAAGCAAAAATTTTATACATATAGGTTTTGGAATTGTCTAGTATAAATGCAGTGCGTGCTGATGTTATGTATGCACACAAAAAAATAGCACAAAACCAGTGGAGTTGTGCTTAATATGTCCTATAAAATATGTCCACATTCAAATAGTGCAAAAGAGAAACCACAGATTAGTACTTGTTAATATGGTTTCTTTTACTCCTCCATGGCAGCTTACTTCCTGGTTAAGTCCTCCCCGATAGGTGCTTGTAGGAAAGGAAAGAAGACACCTTCCTATATAATCTCTCCCGCGACAGTCAGTGTCTCCATCTTCCAAGGCCTTAAATAAATTTTGTTAGTACATTCCAACATTTTGCGGTAGGGTAATACTAGGATGAAATGGAGGAGTAAAATAAACCATATTAACAGGTAGTAATCTGTGGTTTCTTCGTCCCGTCTGCGTTATACCCAAGCAGTAAGAAGGGGAGGGTTGCTAACAAAACAAAGTGTATAGCGCGGGATGCTTAGTTTACTATAGCACTAAGTACCCTGCGCCAGGAACGGGCATCATCTGAGGCTAGCACATCTACTTTATAATGTTTAGTAAAAGTGTGTACTCTTTATCTGCCCACGAGGCTGCCATGGACCTAGTGGAGTGGGCCTTTATAACTACAGGGGGCACTCAGAATTTGCATTTATAAGCGTCTGAAATACAGATTTTAATACATCTAGCTAAAGAAGGCTGCATTGCTCTTAGTTCAACCCTCATACAACAGGAACAGCTGTTTGGAGCATCTGAATTCTGACGTCTAGATATATAGGCAGAGCTCTGAATAGACCTAGTGTGTGAAATTTCTTCTCTAAGTCATTAGAAGGGTTTGAACATAGGAAAGGTAGGACTATCTCCTGATTTAGATGAAAGTGGGAGACAACCTTAGGCAAAAAACTAGGGTTTGTACCTACCTTATCTTGATGGAAGTTTAGGAATGGAGGTTCAGACCACAGTGCCTGCAGTTCTGACACCCTCCTGGTTGAGGTGATGGCTACTAGAAATCTGACCTTCAGTGTTAGGTATTTCAGCGTCATGTCCTGCAAAGGCTCAAAAGGTGAAACAGAACATCTAAGACAAGGTTAAGGTCCCAAGACACTAAGGGTTGCCTGTACACTGGTCTTATGTGTATCATGGCACTAACAAATCTAGCTACATATTTATAGTAGACACTACTACTGGCTGCACCTCCTGAAAAGGTTTTCCTTCTCGCTCAACCACCATTGCAGGTCTTGTCTTACTTGTCTTGGAATGGTTATAACCTGTGATAGGTCCTTGCTGTTCTTGTTCCATTTGGCCACAAAGTTCAGTTGAAACTTCCTCATGTGGAACCTGGCCCATTCCACTGCTTCTATAGACCCTGACATTAATCCTAGGACCTTTATACATTCTGCTGCCGTTAGAGAAGTAGCGCGTGCCACTCTTCTTACCACTACAAGGATGTTGTCTAGGTATGGCCACAGCATGATGCCAGCATTAAAGCCACTATGACCACTACCAAGACCTTTATGAAAGTCCAGGGAAACGAAGCAAAGCCAAAAGGTAGCGCCACAAATTGGTAGTGACCTTCTAATATGCAGAAGCTGAGATATTTCCAGTGGCCTCTGAAAATAGGTATGTGAAGGTAAGCATCTATGGTGGATAGATACACTTTTTCTGGAATATAGGGAACTATCTGTCTGAGAGACTCCATTTTGAATGACACCACTCTCATGCATTTGTTCAGGCGTCTGAGGTCTAGAATTGTCCGATGACCTCCCGTGGATTACTTTGCTATAAAGAAACTTGAGTAGGTTCCTTGGAACCTTTGATGCACCGGTACCTGAACGACTCCGTTTTGCTGGCGCATTATCTGCAGGCTGTTCTTGAGGGCTTCATAGTCCACTCGGTCTCTTGGTACCAGAGACCTGAGAAACAATGTTTTTCAGAGGGTGAGTCAATTCCAGCGTGTAGCCAGACTGTATGGTTTCCAGCACCCACAGGTCTGACATCATCTTCTACCATGCTGGAAAGAAATAGGTCAGCCTTCCCCCCACTTGGACTGACCCGCTGCTTGTGGCGTCATTGCTGAGGGGTATAGGCCCCAGCTCTATCTCTTCCCCTGAGCGCATGAAAAAACCTATTGGAGGAGTGGACACTTCTGTATGCCCATCCCAGGCGTAACGACCTGGCCTCTTTAATGTCCTGTTGCAATCTACTTTATTTAGATGGTACTCTTCTTGACATTCTGTCCTGAGTAAGCCATGATGACCTACCTCCAGATGATTTAGATATGATGTCGTCCAGACATCGGCCAAATAGTCACCTTGAAAAGGCAATGATAGCAGCTTTGCCTTCGACTGAGTATCTGCCGACTTCAATCATAGGGTGGCTCCTGGCCACTGCAGCACCTACTCTTGCCGCCAGCCGCACCAAATCCAACGACACCTGGTACAAGAACTCAATTGCCACTTGCATGTATTGGAGTACTTTCAGAAAGTTCATTCTCTGTGCCCACATTCCATGACGTCCCTTTCAAGGCTGTTACAGCAGCCTCTGTGGCAGTGGTCGCCATGGCTGCCGCTGGTTTAAGTAAAGCTCCTGATAACAGATGCAGTTTTTTTAATGTTACCTCCATTTTATTTTCCATTGGGTCATGAAATATATTCACATGGTAAAATGGTCTTTTTCGAAATTCTGGCCACTGCCGCGTCTACCCGCGGCGCTTTGTCTCTTGATTTGATCTTCTCCGGATGGAAGGGGTACAGCCTTGCAAACCTTTTCTGATTTGGCACTCTTCTATCTGGCTTCTTCCATTCATCAGATATGAGGTCTTTCATCACTTTAAATATGGGGAATAACTTTGTTTTTTTTCTGGACTCTGCGAAAAGCAAATCCTGTACCAGTAAGTGCTCCTTAGACTCCTCTAAGGTCAGTGACTTGTGAATTAGGGTTAACCAAGTTGTCCACAAAGTCCGGATTAATATCTGCTTCTTGTGACACTGCAGACTCATCCTCTGAGTGCACGGACATATTTGAGAGTGCTATTATCTCCTCCTCCTCGGATTCAGCAGATTGAGCGTGTGCGTTTTGAAATGGTCTCTGGTTTTCTATGGTAAGGAATGTGTCCGCCAAAGAAATTTTTAACATGTTTATGAAGTCCGTCAGCTGTTGGGACGGCACCTTTTGCTGAGTAGCTTTACATGCCACATGCATACTGTTTTTAATGAATCATCAGGCTTGTCACATAATGAACAGTTGTCCTTACGTGATTTCTTAAACTTTGCTTTGACCACCACTTACTCTCTTCTGTAGTCAGAGCCAGAAAAATAAACACATACATGTTACAACCAACGTCCCATAACGAGAGGGAGAGGTACCATAAGAGTACCAGTGAATCACATAGTAAGTAAAATCACAGAGCTAAAGTCCCAGGTCTTACCAGCTTTCTTTGTCTTTTTCTCCTCCATATTACTGTGTAATACTCAGCGAGTAACAAAGAGCGGTGTAAACATAAATGCTCTTCTTGCACTGGCCTTTTTCAAATGCAAGGAACGGGTAAGGCCCCCTGATGACGTACGCCCACTATGTGCAATGGGTTAACCCGGGCATGATGCCTTCGGCGTGATTAGTTGCCTATATAAGTAGCTCATTGAGCGTGTCTGAACAAGGAGCTGGCCGGTGCGTTAAGCCATGCCCTGTACACCGCCGGCTGTGCTGGCGACACTGGGAAGGTAGGAGCTCTGTACTGCACCGGTCGGAAAGGAGAAGAAACTGTCACGGAAGAGGAGATTATATAGGGAGGTGTCTTGTTTCCTTTCCTACAAGCATCTATCAGGGAGGAGTTAACACTGAAGTAAGCTGCCTTGGAGGGGAGGAAGAAAACTGTTCAACACACACACACACATGTTGTCAGGTGGAATTGTAAGCCTTACGCCTGCAATTCCACCCATGGGGCCGGTCCTTTTACTCTGACCACCAAAATAACGCTAGGTAGCTTGGGTAGAAGATTTAAATTAATGGATTGGGGTGGGTTCCTGGTCTTGCTCACATGTCTTGTACACACTATTCACATTTAGGACAGTTTAGAAATCTAGCCAACTTTAAACTAACTAACTTACTAACATGCAGCTCAGTCCATCCCTTACACACTCTAGTAATATGTCTTCACTCCAACCGACGGGTCACAAGGAAGTATCTGCTCTTTTCTTTTTGTTCTTTGTCTTCTATGTGTCCTCTTGATCCCGTACCCTTATTATTATTAAATAATATAATAATAATAATAAAAAAGGAACTTTCTAACTGCAAAACCACAGATTAGTTACCTGTTAATATGGTTTCTTTTACTTCTCCATGGCAGCGCTACTTCTGGGTATATCCTCCCCTTGATTGGTGCTCACAGGAAAGGAAAGAAGACCCAGGGCTATTTTATCCCTCCTCTTCCTTACAATAGTGTCTCGGTCTTCCTAAGCTAGCGAATCAATAACATGTTAGTACACAAAGGGTGGGTAAACCTGCTCTGCCATGGAGAAGTAAAAGAAACCATATTAACAGGTAACTAATCTGTGGTTTCTTCTTCCTCCCATGGCAGCGCTACTTCCGGGTCATACCCAAGCAGTACAAATTATAAGGGAAGGGAAATAAAGTGTTAAAATAAAGTATTTACAGTTAAATAGAGAGGGGACCTAGTTAGCAACGGCACTAAGCACCCTACGGCCGAAGCTAGCGCCAGCTGATGCTAATACATCAATTTTGTAATGACGAGTAAACACATGGACCATCCTGCTGCCTTACACAGCTCCCCTACTGAGGCTTCCTCCTTATCCGCCCATGAAGCCGCCACAGCCCTAGTAGAGTGGGTCCTAATGTTAATGGGGGGTGTTAGACCTCTACGGTTATAGGCCTTTACAATACAGGATCTTATCCACCTAGAAATGGATGCTTTGGAGGCTGCGTTACCCTTGGTTCTTCCCTCATATAAAATAAAGAGTTGTTTAGAAGACCTAAACTCTGAGGACCTGGCTAAATAGATTTTCAGAGCTCTAACCAAGTCTAGAGTGTTAAACTTCTTTTCTAACTCCCCCGAGGGGTTAGGGCACAAAGAAGGCAGAACAAGCTCTTGGTTAATATGGAAGGCTGTAACCACTTTGGGCAGGAAGGACGGATTTGTCCTAAGTGCTACCTTATCTTGATGGAATACAGTAAAAGGAGGTTCTGCCCACAACGCCTGTAGCTCCGAGACCCTTCTGGCCGAGGTGATGGCCACGAATGGCCAGGAATGCCACCTTCCATGATAAGAAATATCCTGTAAGGGCTCAAAGGGTGGCAATTGAGGGCTGTCGCCATCAGGTCTACTTGCGGAAGTCCCCATTTGCTCGTTATCGTATTGAACACTTCCCGGTTCAGACACCACTCCCCCGGGTGCCAGGGATGGCGACTGCTGTCCTGTTGGATGCCCTGGCTATAAAGACGGATTTTATTCCCGCTGTACAGTCTTCTGCCCAGGACAGCACCTGTTTGGGGACTGCCCAAAGCTGAGGGCTTTTTGTCCCGCCTAAGATATGCCACTACCGCCATATTGTCCGACTGGATTAGGACTTGNTTTCCCCGTAGACGATCTGTAAGGGCCAAACACGCTAGTTTTACGGCCAACATTTCTCTGACTTTTGAATGTCTTGTTGCTACTTCGGCCTGCCATTCTCCTTGCAGGAAGGAACCCTTGCAGACAGCTCCCCAGCCTGCTGCACTGGCGTCTGTAGTGATGACTATCTGTGGTGCCTCCCGAAAGGATTTGCCCTGGCACAATCTTTCTTTGTTTAGCCACCACACCAGGGATTCTCAAACCTTTAGGGGGAGTACAATGGTCTGAGATAAGTCCTCACTGTTTTTGTCCCACTGCGACAGGAAGCTTAATTGGAAGTCCCACATGTGGAACCTGGCCCACTGTAACGCATACATGCTTGCGGACATTAGGCCCAGCAGCTTGAGACATCTGTAGGCTGAGATTGAGGTTGCATGCAGAACTTCTGATACCTCTTCCAGAAGGGTAGCTCTTCTTTCTTGAGGCAGTGAAGTCGTCATATGGTCCGTATCGGTGACCATACCCAGATACCTTGCCACGGTGGATGGCACCAGTTGACTCTTTCTGTAGTTTATGATCCAGCCGTGTTCTCGAAGAAACCGAATGACTCTCTCTGAGAGTGTAGACTGGCTTCCTCCAGTGACCTGTCTATTACCAAGATGTCATCTAGGTAGGGCCACACCATGATGCATTCCCTTCTTAGAGCTGCGATAAGGACTATAAGTACCTTTGTGAAGGTGCGTGGGGATGAGGAGAGGCTGAACGGTAGTGCTGTAAACAGGAAAGACATGGAATCTTAGGTAACGCCTGTGTCCTTCGTATGGGAATATGGAGATAGGCATCTTTTAAGTCTATCGTGACTAAATAGGCCTTTTTCGGAATATACGGCAGGATAGATCTTATGGACTCCATCTTGAAGGTAGATGTAGTTCTTATGGACTGATTGAGCCTCCTGAGATCCAATATTGTCCTGTACCCTCCTGAGGCTTTTTTTACGATGAAGAATATGGAATAGGTTCCGAGGAACCATTGCCCCACAGGTACGTGTGTTATTACCTTCTGCCGTTGCATATCCGCCAGGCTGTGTCTTAATGCCTCGCGATCTTCGTGGTCCATGGGAGAAGGCGACCCGACAAAAGATGTTCTTGGAGATCTGACGCAATCCAACTTGTACCCACTTCTGATAAACTCCAGCACCCAACGATCCGAAGGTAGAGAAATATTTAGTTAGCCTTCCCCCGACCTGAGCAGGCCGGATGGAACATAAAGAATTATTGCTGAGATCCGAAGGAGCTAGGGCCTTCTCTTCCCCTGGAGCCACGAAAAAGTCCTCGAGATGGTGCAGACCACTGACCTCTACGTTAAGATCTTCCCGGGCTGTAGGTTCTGGCTTCCTTCAGCTCCTGCTGGGACCTTGGTGCCTTAGGTGCAGCTCTTCTTGGTGTCATGTCTTGGGGCCGCCATAAAGATCTTCCTCCTGAAGATTTGGAGATTATGTCGTCCAGACGGTTGCCAAACAGGTAGTCTCCCTGAAAGGGTAAGGTCAAAGGCTTGGACTTGGACTGCGCGTCAGCTGCCCAGGGCTTCAGCCATAAAGCCCTTCGTGCCACTGCCGCGGATGCCCGGACTCTGGCTGCCAGTCTGATAGCATCCAGGGATGCTTGACAGAGAAATTCTGTGGCAACCTGCATATCTTGGAGAGTCTTGATGATATCTACTCGCTTTGCATCATCGATGATGTCCCCCTCTAGGCCATTGATCCAGCCTCTAAGGACTCTGGCTGTAGTGGCCATAGCCGCAGCAGGCTTCAGGGATGATCCTGCTAACAGATGTTGCTTTCTCAGGACTGCCTCTAGTTTTTTCTCCATTGGATCTCTGAAGATGTTAACATCTTCTAAAGGCAAGGTGGTTTTCCTGGCAATCCTTGAAATAGCTGCGTCCACTCTAGGTGGTTCGTCCCAGGCTTTGACCTCATCTGGTGGAAATGGATAGAGTCTTGCGAACTTATGCTGAACTGGGACACGTCTGTCCGGGTTCTTCCATTCATCAGTCACTAGGGGCTGGATTCAGCTTTTCACTCTCATGACTTACACTCTCATGGGTAAAACCATGTTGAATTGCAGGGGAGATAAAATGAATGTCAGTGTGTGCATGCAGGGAGAATACTTTATTTTTGCAATTTGCACACAGATACTGACCAGCGTTACTGTTACACTGTTATTAGACTTGGGCTGGAAACATCAGCTGTCACCTGTTATGCTGATTGCAACTAATTAAATTTACCTCCCCTGCAACATGGTTTTGCCCATGAGAGAAGTCATGAGAGTGAAAAGCTGAATCTGGCCAAGGTCTTTAATGACCTTGGATAGTGGAAACTGCCGGGCCTTCCTAGAGGGTTCCGCAAATAATAAGTCCTTCATAAGCTGCTGCTCCTTGGGCTCTTCCAAGTTTAAGGACTTATGAATGAGCGTTAATAAGTTGTCCACCAGGTCTGGATTGAAGTCTACGACCTGAGAAACTGCAGACTCATCCTCTGACTGCAGGGACCTTTCTGGTGTGGCTGTAACCTCCTCCAGGTCAGAATCCACCGAACGGTCACTTATAGCAGTACGTGGTCTCTTGGAGGTTCCAGGAGTCTGGTCCTCATTAGTAACAAATGTATCAGCCAGTGAGACTTTGAGCATGTTAATAAAGTCAGTCAACTGCTGAGATGGCACCTTTTGCTGTGTAGCCTTGCAAGTTGAACAGGCAGTATCCGTAACTGTCCTCCTCCAATGGCTTCTCACACAGAGAGCAAGAGCAGCATAAAGCACGCTATCCAGGGTGAAAACACACCTGGACGTCATCCCTGCGACGCAGCACGCCGCGGGGACACTCCCCCAGAGCAGTGCATAAATTACTGGCTAAGGCACTCCCCCTGTAATGTCAACAGAGCGGGGGAATGCCACGTGCACGGCCGGTGCACACGCCAGCGGGCGACTACAAGAAGAGGCTGAGGAGGCGCCGGACAGCAGCGCACCATGCCCACGAGCACCAGCAGGAAAGGAAAGAAGACACTATTGGAAGAAGAGGAGGGATTAAATAGCCCTGGGTCTTCTTTCCTTTCCTGTGAGCACCAATCAGGGGGAGGATATACCCGGAAGTAGTGCTGCCATGGGAGGAAGAAGAAAATAAATTAATAAAGGTTTTTCTCTAGGGGGTGGGGGTATATGACCAGGAATCCTGGTGAAAAGGACGTAACCCTACCTGTAGATGTGAGGTGTTGAGTAGTCTCCATTGTCACCTCTTAGCTCATGTCCTTCTACATGCAACCACTCCTGTACAGAGAAATAGATATTGTGACATGCACAATGATAAATCTGTTATTATGTAACACAAAAGTTTGCTCATGTACTGTAATAATGTGACACATCTGCTTGTCCTGTAGTATAATCAAGTCACACCAGTCTGCTCCCCTGTAGTATAATCAAGTGAGACCACAGTCTGCTCCCCCGTAATCTTATGTGACACCAGTCTGCTCCTCCTGTAATATATGACCCCACAGTCTGCTCCTTCTGTAATAATGATGTATAATAATGTGACACCGCAGTCCTCCCACTGTAGTATAATAATGTAACACCACAAACCTCCCATTGCAATATACTGTGACACCACTATGCCCCCTGTAGTATAATCAAGTGAGACCAGTATGCCCCCTGTAGTATAATCAAGTGAGACCACAGCCTGCTACCCCTGTAATATAATAATGTGACATCACGGTCTGCTCCTCATGAAGTATAGTAATGATACCACAGTCTGCTCCTCCTGTAGTATAATCATGTGACACCACAGTCTGCTTCTCCCGTAGTATAATAATGTGACACTGCAGTTCTCCTCTTACTGTATATTGTGACACCACAGTCTGCTCCTCCGGTAGTATAATAATGTGACACCACAGTCTGCTCATTCTGCAGAATAATAATGTGATACCACAGTCTGTTCCCCCTGTATATGAGACACCACAGTCCTCCCCCTTGTAGTATAATATGTGACACCAGTCTGCTTCTTCAATAGTATATTAATGCAACACCACATTGCTCCCCTTGTAGTGTACTGTAAAACCAGTCTGCTCCTCCTGTAGTATAATAATGCAACATCACAGTCCTCCACCTCTAGTATAATGTAGTATAGTAATGACATCAGTCTGCTTCTCCGTAGTATA